>ML372462.1:153415-192377 GCA_005239525.1 Nicotiana knightiana
CAGACTCACTGTGTAAGGAATTTGCAATGCTTATGGGTAGTGAGTTTGAGATGAGCATGATGGGGGAACTGAACTTCTTCCTGGGTCTTCAAGTGAAACAATCCACAAAAGGAACATGCATCAGTCAGCAGAAATACATCAAGGAGCTGCTCAAGAGGTTTGACATGGAAAATTCAAAGGTGATTGATACACCCATTGCAGTGGCTACCAAACTTGACATGGATGAATCTGGCTCTCCTGTAAATCAAACAATGTACAGGGGAATCATTGGCTCTCTACTCTATCTCACTGCAAGCAGGCCAGACATTGTGTTCAGTGTAGGATTATGTGCAAAGTTTCAATCCAATCCCAAGGAGTCTCATCTAAAGGCTACTAAAAGAATTATACGCTATGTCAAGGGCACACAAGACCTGGTCCTATACTATCCCTCAGGTGACAACTTCAATCTTGTTGGTTATGCTGACGCTAATTATGCAGGTTATCTGGTGGACATGAAGATTACTTCAGGGATGGATCATTTCCTTGGATCTTGCCTAATCTCTTGGGGTACAAGGAAACAAAATTCAGTGGCCTTGTCCACAACTGAAGCAGAATATGTTGCAGCTGCATCCTGCTGTGCTCAACTGCTGTGGATCAAACAACAACTGGAAGATTTTGGACTGTATTGACATCATACCACTTCTATGCGACAGGTATACCACTTCTATGCGACAACAAAAGTGCTCCCAACATGGCAAAGAACCCGGTGCAACACAAGAGAACTAAGCATATTTGATGTGAGACATCACTTCCTCAGAGACAATGTTGAAAAAGGGTGTTGCACTGAAGATCAGATTGCAGATATCTTTATCAAGGCACTGGGCAGGGAACATTTTGAGAAAAATAGAATGGCACTGGGTTGCTGAGACCTAATTAGGGACCCGGTTCCCCTTCCTGGCTATGAATATCATACACCAAGTCTAACTCCCACCAATACCGTTGTAGGTAGACACGCATGATGATTACAGAATTTAAAGGAGTGACATTTTAGAACCAAAAAAAGGGGACTGAGCAATCTTTTTACAAAAAAAAAGGTACGGGACCTGGTCCCGGTACCCCAGGTTAGTAGTTATGTGTGTTCTCTCTCTCTTTTTCAAAAAAAAAAAGGGCAACTGCATTAATTACTGCTGCCACATCGTCTGCCTTTCGGAACTCACGTCCATCACATCTATCACTCCCTATGCACGTTCCCTCTTCCCAAAATGCCTACCGCCATTTGAACCTATTCCCCTTCTCTCTAAATCACTCCACTCTCCTATAACACTCCTTCGTCCCTAAACCCTATTTACCCATCTCCCCTCACTCTTCTCTTCTCCTGCAAAAATTACTTCCCTATCTCTGAAGCTTTTCCACAACAGTCAAACAAAAATTGGCCGCTACAAACGAACCCTCTCTCCTCCCTACCTCTGGTTCCAACACTGTCTCAGTGGGGGATAAAACCTCCTCTCCAGAGGTAGCCATCTCCACTCCTTTATCCTCCTCACTCCCAGCAGAATCAGAAACACCAAAGGAACCTCCAGTCATAAAGGCACCCCTTGCCCCTTCCTCTTCATCTGAACCACCAACGAAACGCTTGATCTCTGAAGCAACCACTGATCCTTGTTCCTCATCTGAACCACCAATGGAACTGCTAATCTCTGAAGCAACTACTGCTCATCTCTTCTCATTTGAACCACCAAAGGACCCTCCAGTTGCTGATGCTTCTCAAGTCTCTGAAGCCTCAGAGGATGACCCTGACTAGTACATTGACTCATCCTTTATCAATTCTTCGACTCCCATGGAGTCTCTAGAAAAAAGGCGGCCGAAAATATCATGGCCATCATATCTGAAAATCCTCCTTCTGAAGAGGCTTCTTCTCTTCCTGAAACTCAGGGAGCCACTTTTTCCTTCCCAGAGGATGAGGGGACCATGTTTGTATTTGAGTCTCCGGTCCATGAATCTGTGCATGAAAAACCTAGTAAGGAACCCGGTTCTCCTCTTCCACAGACCCATCAAGAGCAAATCTTCTACACTCCTCCTCTAGAATCCATCCCTCCGTTCTCTGAGCCCATAAATGAAGATGATGAGGATGACATGGTGTTGAGTGCCCGTTTTAAACTCCGTTAGAGGGTGACTCCTCAGGAAGTTTCTGTGAAGAGGCCAACTACTAGGTTGCAAAAGAAGTAAGCCTTTGACTCGGATCCTGAAAAAAGTAAGAAGAGCAGTAAATAGAAGAAGAAGCGATAGAAGAAAGAAGGGAGAGTAGTGGTGGATGAAGTTATCCCTGTAGTTGAAGTAAAATAGGAAACTGCCGAGGAACCCAGTTCCTTGGTAGAGAGAAAGAAGTCAGTGTCTGCTGAAGGACAAGAAGACCCATCTCTATCACCCCTAAAAATTAGTGGCAAGTCAAAGGAAAAAGAAGTTGGTGAAGCTAGTGTTAAGAAGCCTGTGACTGAAGCAAGTGCCAAAGGGAAATATGTACAAGTGATCAGTAAACGCAAAAGGCAAATGGATACCATGGGGGAACCTGGTTCTAAGAGAGCTGTATCAAGCAGCAAAGGAAAGTGGAAGGAAAATGTTCTACATCAGCAAGTGTTATGGGGTCGCATGTTTGACCCCGAGATTCTTGAAATGCCTGGAATGAGCCAGCTGGTAACTATGGTTGAGTTCCAAAAATGGGAGCACCTATTCTCTGTGAGGGTGCCCAAAGTATTTGAGGATGTTGTGCGCGAGTTTTATGGCAGTTTTTGGACACCTGTTGAAGGTCATGTGTGTGATGTGGTGGAAGGTGTTGATTTTGTGTTTGATGATGAGGCTCTGGGGACAGTTCTCAATGTTCCATCTAGGGGGTTGTCTTCAGTGGATCCTGCAAAGTACGCTTGTGAGGGAAATTTTAGGAGAGCTATCGTTAATCCGGGGACGGTCCAGCAGGGGGAACGGGTTCATAAGAAGGCCATGCTACCTCTTTACTAGCTTCTTTTTGAACTGGTGAATAAGGTTCTTCTTTCCCGTGCTGAGAGGCGTTCCATTGCTTCCAAGGCTGATCTGATCTTGATGGAAGCCCTTGATCAGTTCAAACCAATCGATCTACCTGCTCTCATGATTCAACACATGGAGAAGGTGGTACATGTCAAGGATGGAAATCACCGGCTCCCCTATGGTTTTCTACTTACTCGGGTCTTTAATTCTACAAAGTGCCCGTTCAGAATCCCCGAGTAGGGACCCGCAAGGAATGCTTCTCTCAAATAACCCTTGAATAATGTGAGTATGTTGAGAAGGTTGGGGGCAGCACTTTTACCATATCACAGCTAATCAATGCTCTGAATGCTTCCAATGATGTGATTAAGCGGCTGAAGGCTCAGATTGCCATTCTGGAGGTTCAGTCAAGTCAAGCTGGTGAGGAACCTGGTTCTGGTAGCTCCTCGAATGAATCAATTTCCCGCCTGACCAAGGAGAACTGTAAGCTGCGGGAACAGGTTGAGAACTTAAAGGAGAAACTACTTGAAGAACAGTCATCCGCCAATGCTCGCATGGACCTGGTTCTTAAGACTCTCACTGTTTCCTCCTTCAAGCCTTCCTCCTCTAGTGGCCCCTAGGCCTTGTCCTCTATAATCTATCTCTATAATGATGTGGTTACCGGTGTTTTTTCTTCTTGCCTTTTTGTTTTGTGATTGGGATTGGACAACACATGACTGCTCCTGCTACAAAATCCAAAAGAAGTCTTTTGCTCTTTCAAGCAAAGACCTCTCTATGTTTTCAAGTTGTTTAATGAATGAAATCAGTATCCTTATGCTCTCATCAATGCTTATTTGTCTTCTTATTCTATTTTCTATCATGTTGTGTGCACATAAGGGGCATGAGTTCACTTTGTCGGACTTCTTTATGCTCTCTGCATGTTTATGCCTTTTTATGATGCCAAAAGGGGGAAGTTTAGGGGGATAATTGGAAATGTGGAAATGGCAGGGATTAAGGGGGAAGCACATAGACCGGGGGAACTCTTTGAGAATCTGGTCGCTCATATGTCATGATCTGCAAATGTTAGCATATATAACTACTCCCCAATTATAAAAGTTTGTCATCATCAAAAAGGGGGAAATTGATGGGCCGTATTCTGTTTTGATGATCTAACAAACTTTTATGTGAAGAATCAGATAGAGGACCTGATCTGTAGACAGCACAACCGGCCAGCTTTAACTCAAAGAATTCTGGACAGTACACTGTTGAACTTATGAAGAACAGCTGAGGGACCTGATCCCTTGACAGCCTCCCAGACATTAGTACAGGTCAACTCTACAGTTGTAAAAAGCTGTGACAGAAAAGTGACTGTCTGTTACTGTTCACGCTACAGTGCAGGAACAGTGCAACAGTCACTTCCCATTGGTTGTGAAGTGTACTCTCAAGATATGGGACATCCTCCTTGGAATGTACCAAGATCTTTAATATCTTGTTTGAAGACAAACAAGAAACTTCACTTGAGCATTTACTAAAACCATTCTCTCAAGCATTGAAGAGGGCTCTAGCATTGAAGACTCAAGTGTGTCAAATGCAAGAAGACGACTCCACTAAGACGGACCAGTTTCATCATGTGTTGTTAAGTGTCCTTAGTTGAGTTGTAATCTTGCATTTTATTTTTCATTGTATCCTATTTGCTTTCTTAGAAGTACGGCTTTAGGAATCTCCCAACCATAAACCTTGTGTGTTGCTGTAGTGACTAGTGTAGTCACAAGTCAAAGTCTTTGTAACGAGAGAGTTACAAAGTGACTTGTAATAGTGATTGCAAGTTAGCAAGTTGAAGTCTTTGTAAGAAGTACATTACAAAGTGGTTTGTAATAGTTTAGATTACAAGTTAGTGAAGTTGAAATCCTACGTGTGTAGGTCGTGATTTTTGTCCTTTTGAGTGAGATTTTTCCATGTAAAAATCCCTTATCTCTTTTACTTGCTTTCTTAGTGTAGTTTTCTGTGGGAACTAGTAGAGGACCAGATAACTCTATTGTTTGGTGAATTCATAGAAACTATCATATATTATACATATGTCAGCTATTATTAGTTTAAAAGATTAGGTGAACGACTATTTGAATTAGTTCGTTCTATTTTTAACATTAAAAAAAATTAGAGAAGACTTAACTGGACATCAATAACTAAAAGACCATCGAATTTGGGGTCATGACACTGTAATTCACATTATCATATCTGACTTGGCTTTTCATTTCTTCCCAATATTATAAGAATCTGTTTTGGATTAGATCCAAAAGGACATGGAAAGAAAGAAAAGAAATGTTATTGTCAATCAATTGTAGAAATAGAAAATACGAAACTTATAAATCGAAAATCCTTTGACTCGATTGAACACCAAAAAATCGTAAATATTCTCATAAAAGATATTGTTTACGCTTAAAATCGGATAACAATTAAATTTATAAGTGATTTGAAGGATAAGTGATTTCACCTAGCACAAATTGATAAATACGATAGTTAATGTTAATAATTGACTGAAAGATAAAGCAAATCAGTATAAAGTACAACTTGGCCCTCGAGCTAGATCACCCTCGAACCGACCGAGAATATAGCAAAAAAATATGAATTGAACTGAAGAATAAGAGAGTTTAATAGAGAAAAGAGTATTGTATTGCTTTGTTATGGAAAATTAGATGATTACAAATGATTAGAACCCCTTTATATAGTAGGGAAATTTTACTTATGGTACAATTCTGAATACATAAGCAAATCTCATGATTGGCTGAATAATCATTCTTGATTTTATTCGTGTCGAGATTTCTGCCACGATCCTCGACCGGTCACGGATATCTCGGCTTTTCGTTAGTAGGCTATCTTCGGTCTTACTCGATGCCTATCATGTTTGGTCTCGATCCTTACTGGTCTCGATCTTGATTGGTACTTTGACTCTCGAGCTTGGTACCACACTTCATGTCTCGATCTGATATAGCACGGGGCCGATCCTCGGCCCACCATCCTAGTCTCGGTTAATCATCAAAATCAGATGTGTCCGATCTTGACCGTATACAAACATATAAAAAGTAATAAATTTCGAGCAATGAGTTCGATAAGACTTTGCAAAGATTTAAGTAAAACCTTAGCAACCCCCATTATCCCTTTGTCGTTGAATCAATTCATAAGATAGGGAATTACTATATATAAATCATGTATTCATGAACGGAGAAGAAAAGAAAGAAAGTGACGCCATTCAAGTGTAATAAGGACAAGTAGAAAGCCACCAACTTTCAACAAAATTTTCCACAAAAATGATTGTATAAAAAGAGCAAAAGAAAATCCTATACAACTACTGCAACAGATGTGTATAGAGCCCTTGCATCTGAACAAAGAGAACAAAATTAGCTTCACATCTTAGAAAAGTTCCAAGCACTAAAAGTTTCTAACTAGTGGAGTCCAAGAAATATCCTTGAATATAAACCATCTATTCCCCTCTTCCCCAAAAACCAACTACTCTCTAGTCAAATTTCTTGCCATTTTTGGGTGTCAATACTCTTATGCCAAGTTTTTCTATAATAGTCACACTTTTAAAGTGAGTATATCAAGTAATGAGGTGGGATCAAGTAACCAACGAGAGAGTTAGAATTGTTTATCCGTAAAATGGTACAGTTGAATTTATACGTGGTTTCTAGACAAGTAAACTTATTTGATCCTAAAATAATGCAATAATTGAATAAATGAACAATACTTACCCTTAGAATGTGGATGAAACAACACAGATGACAGTTCTGGGAACAAGGTTTTCGGGCACAGCAGTGATGAGATCAAAAAGCGGAAAAATAAGATTGTATTAAGTTTTGTGTAGAATGTAGTGTAAGTTTAGCCAGAAAATTCATGTCCTTTACAATGATAACTGGCAACTAGGCTCACTATTTATAGTTGTTTCTAAGGAAGGAGGTCCTAGGATCGTTCCCTCTTTTAGTGTCAATTATGAGGGTATTGAAGGATATGTAACAATGAACATAAATGTTAAATTCTCTGTAATAAAGCATTTAATACACATTTATGAATATTATTCCTTCCGATGACAAGTTGAATGACTGCGTTCGGTCTTCGACCATCCCCATCTTAAATTTCATGTGTCTTTACTTCAGATGACCACTTGCCATATCATACTTCACCTATACAAGTATGTTGGTCGGGATTTCTCCACCTTTGATCATATGTTTGGACTTCGAGTCTAGGAATCAAGAACCTCTAGTAAGGGAATACTTTATTCATTTTGGTGAACTTACTCGACAATAATCGAATTGGTTCATGAACTAGTAAATTTCTGATACCGAATGCCCTAAAAAAAACTCGTAGAGATTGAGATAACTGAATCATTTTTTTATATGCTTAATTGTTCATTTTTACTTATTTATTATATAGGATCGGAAAGATTTAAAATTGAATAATCAGATAGTCTGGCAATATTTGGATTCATGAATAAGTGGAACTAAACCATATAAAACAGGGCTGAGTACAGCTCACTCCATATATACCTCTGCCAATTACCACAAAGCAAAACAAAGGGGTAGTGTTTTTACGTTTCAATTTATATAACCATCCTTTTCTTTAAAACGTTTCAATATTTAATATATTATCTATTTTGATCAAATTTTCTCGTTTTCAAAAATTGAAGTATATTAAAATACTCAAGACCTAATCTGTAATGTGATGTTCTTTTTTAACAATTTACTTTTGTTTTTCTTCAACTATTATCAATATAATATATATATATAAGTTGAATCAACGGCCTTAAGTTCTAAGAGCAGTCAAAAACTAGCATATATATATAAATTAAAGGAACGTATACTATCTTTAAATTCTCTAAAAGGTGGTAAAACATCTCAATCCTTCAAATTCAATCATCATCTAATGATTTGTGAAATCTTGAATAAGAATATTTAGGGCTCTTTGTAGTCAAGAAACTTGAGCAACACAGTAAACAGAAAGAGAACTCATTCCTTTTCCTTTTTCTTTCATAAAAGAGACTAATTATCCGTTATCAAGTTCAATATTTCTCTCTTCAGGATGTGCGCACGACTTTAAATTTTCAACTAATTTAAATCAAACACAGTGGCATATATGCACTTTCCCTTCCATGTTATTCCCTTGAGTGTTCTGAGTTGATCTTGACGTCAAAATTATAAAATCTGGCAGTCAAATTATTCTACTTGTTATACTGGATCTTTTTTTAATAAACTTTAATTGTTAGATAATATAAAATGTTGTATTTTATTTTTGGTACTAACCAAAGGTAGATATACTTCAAAAATAATTCAAACTGACAACCAAATCCAAATCAAGTACCCAAAATTGATGCTCGTAAAGCAACTATTATAGCTAAAAAATAAGGAAAGTGAACTTTTCAAGTTCCTTGCAATCAGACTTATTTAAAAAAGACAAAAATAAAAGGAAAACTTACGCGACACTACAAATATATGTATTATATTAATTATTCATAGCTATACTTTTAGAAAATTACTCCTCACAACTACATTAAATTTAATAGCAAATTCATTTGTAGTACTGAAATAAGAGATCAATCATTTTAAACTGGAACAAGAGAGCAACAAGCTCTCTAGCTCAGTTGGTTAGACCTAGGTTGTATTCGTTTTGCGAACTAATACAATTGACATATGTTGTATTCATTTCGCAAGCGAACACCCCTCGCTAGGAAATTATGTTATCTATATAGGTCGACTATCATTTTATATGATATATAGCACATTTTGAATTGAAACGGGCCGTATTTACTGCGCATCTGAATACAAATGACAAGTTGATAATAAGTGAACAGTAGCTATGAATGGCAATTAAGTAAACTATAGTTATTTATGGTATTTAGGCACTAAACTGTAATGATTAATGAAAATAAAAAATAAAAAACGAGGGAAAAGCACAACCAGATCTCAACTGTCGGTACCTAAACACCCTAGCCCGTACTCAAATTCTCAAATTGCAGTTGTAACAATGTACAGTAGTACTATTTATAACAAAAGTGGCCAAAGCGGAATTATTAGTAATCTTAAAGAAGATACTAGCCACCAACCTGGACCTGAAGTACCTCCTTTTTTTTTTTCTTCTTTTTCTAACCGCTCTCTCCATAGCCATAATGAAGCTCTGTCTCAGCCGTATTGAATTTCATCAAATAAGGTTTTTAACAAAGTTATTATAAAATTTGTTTTCTGGTTTAGTAGCCTATTTTAGTGTAATGCAATATAGAACAATTTGTATCGAGCTACTTATGGGAATTATTGCAGCAACTGGTCGATTATGTTGTTCCACATACACCTTTAGCACATCTCAGGCGGATGTATATAAAGAGTCTTTGCCTAGGGTTCAAGGAAGGGCCGCACTGAAATTAATATATACACGAGTGTACGTATGAGTCTTTATCCATTTCTTAAGTTAGAAGAATCTACAATTTTTAACAATAGTGGCTCCTATTTGCCCAAAAAATGATCTAATTGAGGTTCAAACCTCATACCTTTTATAACAAAATTAGTAACTTAACGAACATGCTAAATATATGTTAAGTGGTGTCACTTTCTTTACCTTATTATTTCCAAACAGTATTATCACATACATGTCATAAGATTTTCGACGAAGGGGTATCGGATGAGACCGTTTCATTCCACTTGAATCTGCCCCTGATGTGATATTAGTGGCTTGCTCGATGCACAAGTAGACTCAGAATCTACTTGTAAATAACAGAATTACTACTCTTTTTTTTACATGCTGACTTATTAAATTCTTCACTAACTTCATTTTTTATCAACTTGTTGGTAACAGCAAAAATTTTGAGATGAGTGTCTTAGCTCCAATAGTACATACAGTATTAATGTGTAGGTGTACTGGTATAGTGGAGTAAAGGAGTGAGCCCACCAGCAACTGTGAAGTCAGAGTCAAACATTAAATACATTTGCTGCTATCTCTGACGGGACCCTCTAGCTACTTTATTAATGTTAGTGTACATTACTCTTTTCATTTATTCAATCCTACCTTACCCCTAACTAATTATTTCAATATTTTTAATGGCAATTTTAGTTGTGTGGGTATACATTTACTCACTCTTGTATATCTCTTTACATGTATATATACGCTGTACATACAAATGTTTTTGGCACCCACTACCTTAAATTTTGAGGGTCCCCTCATATCTCCTCTTTTCTTTATTATATTCCCTTGGATTCGACTCTCTTTGCCACCTTCTTCCTTCCACTCTTTAACAAAAAGTAAAGACCAGAAGTTTACATTTTTTTGGGCAACTAGATTATATTCTACTAGCCAATTAGATGGGGAAAAAAACAGTTAAACAAATATATCAACAACCACGCGTCACCCAATCAAGTTATAGTCGCATATATAAGTTTTCAATATTATAACATAAATATATCAATCTTTTTTACTAAAACAAAGGCAACTACATATAGCCCATAATTTTACACATGGTATTGCACTATTCACTCATCAAAAACAAAAAAAAATTGTAGCCTACCTAACGCTGAAATCTAAATGGGGAGCACCATCCACCATGTTCCTCAACCACACCCAATCCACTAAGTTTTGTTCTTTGACAATGCAAGTAAATGGGTCGGGTAATTCGGATAATCCATTCTAGTCAAATGTCGGGAAAACAAGTTACACAATGGAAAAGATATCTAGATAAAATATTTTGATTATTTTTTTCTTGTATGTAGTGGAATTGTACAGAGAAAATACTGATGGGGAGAAAAAAACCTAAAACAGACAAGGGCAAAATCGTACTTTCAGTTTTATATGATCACAGTCGAAGAGGTCGTGATCGTCAAATGTCAACGTTCACTGAAATCAATGGTTGGGATTGAACCTTCCAAAATCGGCAAGCTTCCTCGATCTGTTCTTGCAAAACGACATCGCTGTGGAAAGCTGAGGCTTCGCCGGTACTCTTATCTCGCCGGAGAATATCATTTCCGGCGGCATTCCCTTCTGATTCCAATTCCTGCTCGGGCTAGCACGCACTAAAGGACTCAAGCAAAACGCCATCCCGGTGAGGTTCCGATTATGACTCGATTTTCCTCGCCGGCCATGTTGAGCTGCCGGTGTTCTCTTCGGAGTCTGTTTCGATGACTCCGACGAGTACCCGCTCGATCCGCCGAAACAATGCTCTTCTTCCTCATCGTCTGAATATCGAGCTGGAGACATTCCTCGATCGCGATTACGACACGTCCTCCGATGACCTCCGATCGTCGATTCTTCTAGAGAAAACGTGCGTACCTGCTTTTTCCGACGACCGGAGAGAATCGTGGTGAACCACGACGGTGAAGAAGACGACGCCGGGCAAGCATCGCCGAAATTCGAAACTCTAGGATTCGAATCTAGTTTCTCCGTCCTGGATCTAAACAGACCCGAGAAAAATCTAAAATAACCTTTCTTCTTATAAGGCCCAAGGCCAGCAGCAATTACCGTTCCGTTGGGACCCACTTGTGGAGTACTATAGAATCTTTGATCTGGAATAGACGGAAGCGAATTTTGTTGGAATTGCCATGGCGTCGTATCAGATTTCCGGCGAGAAATATACGGGGAAACGGAGCGCGGAAACACCAGCGGCGGAGGATTGCTATCAGATTTCCGATGATCCTCGTGAAACAGCTGCTGCTGCACGTGAGCTCGGGCCTGGGCCTGGGCCTGTGCGGCAATAAGCGCAAAAAGCCGTTCACGGAGGCAGGAAGCGCAGACTCCGACGCTGCTACTCAGGTCCGAAAGGTGCTTTTTACACCTCATTTACCCAAATCAAAAACAAAACAAAAAAATGTTTTTGCCAAAAACCAATGCTATTTATATACTTGAATTTGTATGAAATTTAAAAAGGAAAAATGGAAATAGAAGAACGAAGAAGCAACATTTGTGGAGCGTGTGGTTGTTGTTGTTATAGCCTTTTCTGGGTTGGAGAATGGAAGGATCTGAGAGAGGGTTTGTCTTCTTCTTACTTTTCCTTTTAGAGAGAGAGAGAGAGAGAGAAAATAAGAGGAGAGAGAAGAGTGGACAGAAGATTTGGGGTGAAGAGAGTGGAAGCTTTTATGTAAGAAAATGAGAGCTTTTTATCTTTTTCTTTATTCTTATAGGTTCAAATTAAAGAGAGATAGTGTGACACGAGGAGGAGGGCACTAATATTTAAACACAAATCTACAGTATTCCCGTTGTTAATTTAATGAATATTGATTAAGGAACACTAAAGTAATCCCAGATTGCAGCATTTAAAGAAACAAATTAGCACTGGTTTAAGGATTAATCAAATTTTGTGAATCTCGCGTTTAATACGATAGTTCTCTTTTTCTTTTACTTCAATGTAAACCCTTTATTATTATGTAGTACTCCTTTCGTTCATTTTACTAAATCAAAATAAAGATAATTTTTTTTCACTTTTTACCGTTATTATTAACTACTAATTCTCTAAATTATTTGTCAACATTTTTGAAAATGCTATTATTATTGTTATAAATAAAATTATAAAATACATACTTTATTTATTTTTTTATAAAGGGACTACAATTAAAATAAACGGAGGGAATATTAGTTAAAACTTAAAAGTTACTCCATCCATTCTCAATTATTACCAGTTTTGATGAATTGAATTTATTTTTAATATCACACGTTCTAAGAAAATAGAAGGATTATGTATTATCTTTTTTTCCAAATTCACTCTTAGTGCTCCAAATGGTTAAGTATTAACTATGTAAGTCATTTAAGAAAAAGAGCTATTTTAAGGAAATACTTTTATGACTGTGCAAAAGAAGTTATTGTAAATGATATATGATAAAATGCAGAAATAGTATGGAGTAATTCTTATTAGTCGTCTTTTCATGACCGAGTTTTTTAAAGAATAATGATGACGGAGTGCTCTTGTCATGGTTTACTTCTTTCTTGTTCTTATTATTTTATTTAATCATTTTATTATGAATAGTCAACTTTACCATTATAGCACCCTCTCAGTCTAACCATATTTATACTCCACTTATGATAAGAAATTACAACTCTCTTAAATATAACGGTAGTTATTTGAGGTAAGTATTATCTGATCCACAACAAATAAATCAAAAATTAATATTGGTCAGTCTCGCAAATTACTTGCTTAAATGGGAACTAGTGTGCTGAAACAACTACATCGTTTCAAAGATTAAGTCATAATTCACATCCGGAAAATCTTACAACTTTTTTAACCTTGTCTTGAATGCAAGGTTTGGTACCTTTCTTATCTTTTTGGCAAATCCAAATTCAAATGGACTTATGACAAAAGGATTATTATTTCTAATTGAATGTTAGTGATTCAGCCGAGGAGGACTAACTAAGTACATTATTTTGACTAAAGTCGTAATTAACAGCTTGTTTGGACGGTTGTTACACATTGTATCGTATTGTATTGTTATCCAAAACTATGTTTGTTTTGATTGTTTCATTAAAATTGGTTGTGTTGTATTGTTAAATCCATTGTTCCGGAATAATAAAAAAATCTCATTTTTTGAAACAATCGATTTGGTGTGGTGGGGTTGTTTCCTATTTTTCTTTCCAATTATACCCTAACTTATTATTCAATAATTCTATTTAATCCTTTGCTTTTTTTTTTTAACTCCAACTCTTTAACCTATAACCTACTTTGTCTTAGTCTATTTTTTTTTCCACAACTTCTACCGCTTCCAACTCCAACATAAAACGTATAGGTTTTGCCTTCTTTTTGTTTCGTTTTTTCTCCTAATATGATTTTAACTCCAATTCTAATTACTTTAACTCCAATTCTTTGTTCCTTTGTTCTGTCAATTCTCGTTCCTTTCTTTATCATAGTTCTTCATTTTTTTCTAATGATAGTTAAAAACATATTTGGTGATAATTAAAGGCATATTTGGTGATAATTAGTAGAAAGGGGTTTTCTTAAATTATTTTTTGCATAATTCATGATGAATTTAATATTTAAACAATTGAGGATATCTTAGTACTTATTAATTACAATACAATACAATATAATCAAACCAAACAACAAAATATTATTTAACAACAACAAATAATACAATCTATCCAAACAGTGTATTCACAAAATAATACAATACAATATAATACAATACATTTGTTTACCTTTAAAATTGGATAACAATTAAACTTATATTGTGGTTTTAAGGATATGTGATTTCACTCAACACCAATTGATAAAAATGAAGATAAATGACAAAATTGAACTATAAGTAAAGCAACCAGTGTTTGAATAGAACCCAGCCCTCGAGTTGAAGTACTCTCGAACTGATTGATGCAAGAACAATTAGAAAATAAAACAAGCTGATTAACGATAATGTAAGCGAGAGAGAATTATATTGCTTTGATATCTGTGAATAACATCTGTTACAAATGATTAGAACTCCCCGTTATATAATAGAGAAATTCTACTAATAGTACAACTCTAATTATAGAAGAAAATCTCATGATTAGCTGATTAACCGTTTCTGATTTGATTTGTTCCGAGATTCACGCCATGATCTTCGGCCAATCACGGATATCTCATCTTTCTGTTATTGTACCATCTCCGATCATTCTCGATGTTTTTCTCGTTTGGCTCCGATTGCTACTAGCCTCGATCTTGAAAGGTACCTCGATTCCGCGCTTGGTGTCTTACCCTCGTGTCTCGGCCTATTCTGTTACGAAGATGTCCTCCGATGCAAATTACCAGTCTCGATCAAACAGTAAAATCGGGTATGCCTGGTTTTAATCGTATACAGATAATCCCCTCGTTTCTTGAAATGTAATGATAAGAGATGAATTGAGCCTTCGATTTTTTACCTCGACCTGTTGTGAAGTCATCCCCATGACGCAAGTGGCGGAAGTGACCGAAATGTCCCGTCGACACAGTTCCCCAAATCATCAATGCGCATCAGTTGGTGGTCGGCCACTAGGGCCTTTGAGACATCGTCGTGAATCTCATAAATAGGCATTCTCTTCATTGATTCAAGTTTTACTTTCACCTTCTTCTAATCTCCAAAGTTTTTATCTCTCCCAAGTTCTTTCCTTCTACAAATCTTCAAGCTGCGTTGTTAACCTTTTCTCAAACATCAAGTCTTACTACCTTCTTATTTCTTTGAACTCATACGACAAATGGAAAAAACATCAAAAATGGTACCACAAAAGGAAGGTGCTTCTTGGTCACAGTCGTCCGGTGATAAAACTCTGGTGGAACAGCGCCCTAAGAAGTGTGTTCCCGGCGGGTGCATCCTAAATTCTGATTTCAAGGTCGAGAGAGCTTCCTCGGTCCCTGGTCGGTGCGAGCCAATATCGAGGTATATATTCCTGATAATTGAGGGGTACCTCGAGCAGTTAAAGAAAGACTGAAATTGGGGGAGTAAAAAGGTGGTGATCCCGACCCCCGAAGAGGACATAACTACCCATATGGAAGGGTTTCTAAGTGTTTACACTTACCTTTTCACACTGGGCTCCCTCAACCTCGTCATTGTCGACTTCTGTCGCTAATACCAAATAACCCTAGGAAAAACCATCCTTCCTTTTGGTGAATAGTCATCCTGCTCCTTTTTTTCTCGAGCAAAGTCGAGGGGATGACCTTCACCCTCGACCACTTCATTTGACTATACAGCCCCCGTCTCTATCGAGGCGGGTTGATTAAACTCCAGCGCCTAGCCACCAAGGTTCTGTTCTCGAGCATCGACGAGGAAAAAAATCGAGGTTGGATGGGAAGGTTCGTTCGAGTGAAGACTTCCGACCTAATCCCAGCAGAGAATATGCCATTTCCTGGGAAATGGAACATGAAGCGTAAGTATCATCTCACTGCTTGTTTCCGTTATTTTTATCCTTTGCCTTTTCTTATTTAAGTATACTTTTATGATGCAGAAACTGCTTGGATGCCCCGTGCAATCCCCCATCTCGAGAGCGGGTTCGGAACCTCGCCTCGACCTCCACTTACATCGAGCGATGTTGGCGCGATTTGGCAAAAGGCCGATGGGAGGCCAAGAATCATGGTAAGCCCTTCTTTTCATATATTTGATTATTTGATTCATGTGCCTTTCTTTTATTTATTCAATTTTTCTCGTGTTCAGGCCTGGGCAAAGATGCGGACATGAGGCACCCGACTGGCGAGGAAGAGACTTCGGCCCCGATTTCGAAACCGGTGAAGGACAATAAGAGGAAGAGGGCCTCGACTTCCGAGGTCCCAAAGCCCAGAAAAAGCACTATCCAAAGGTCAAAAATGGACATTGTGTCCCTCCCTACTGATGCACTTCAGCGGATAAGGGAGGAGGAAGAAGAAGAAGAAGAAGAAGAAGACGATGACGGCGACTCCGTTCTGGTGGCCCGAGTGAAGAAGACCATCGCGGCCCCAAAGGCCGCTGAATCGGTGGTGGCTGCTGAAATCCCACCTCGAGCTGAGGGGGTCTTGGAGAAGGACTCGGGCAAAGTCCCCGAGTTATCGAATATCGAGGCTACTCCCCACCGAAATGAACAAGTGGTGGGTAGATCTGAAGGTACCGGCCCTGAGGCCCATCAAACTGAAGAGAGCGCCCCAAGTGACTCACTTGGGGAAATAGTAATCGAAGACTCGCCTACTCTTCCTGCCTTTTTCGAAGAGGCGATCCAGGATGCTCAAGCTTTGAGGACCCCCGAGGTAGGCGGAGTCCCCGGATGGGAGGATCCCTTCCGTGATTGCTTTATCGGGGTCGAATATGCTTCCGACCTGAATGATGCATCTAGCCTCTTTGAAGAGGCTCACCGAATCCTGAATCAGGTAAGTCTTAATTCTTTTGTTGATGTTATATCCCTCCATCTTCTGTTTAACTCCCTTTGTTTTCCATACAAGCTTTTTCCAAGTCCCGGGCTGAACTAAGACAATGTGAGGCCAACCTCCAAAGGGTTTCGGAGGATAAAAATACCCTCAAGCTTCTCTGCAGGCAAACAAATGAGGAGATCAAGGACCTCCGAGCCAAATTGGCTAAAGCTCATAAGGAGCAAACCGATCTGATCGAGCAGGTAATGATACTCTTAGAAGCCCATGGGTTTGATTCGAGAATAGAAGCTAATATTTCAATATCACAGCTGCAGCAAAATATCGAGAGGATCGAGCAGTTTCGCGAGGAGGTCGATCAGATGAAGGCAGAGTCCTTGGGGTGGAAACAAGGCATGGACCACTTTGCTGCCGAAAAAGAGGCTTCTCTAGCCCAACTATCATCGATTGAAATCCAACTTTGAGGCATGAAGGATAAAAGCTCAACCCAGGCAAAGAAAATAGAGGAGCTCGAGGCTCGGTTGGCTTCCGAACTTGCTAAGGCCAAATCTGCGGCCGAAAAGGCAAAGACCGAGGCAGAGAAGATCGTGATCGTCTATCGGGCCGATGCTGAAGCCACTCAAGTTCAAGCGAAAGAGGCTGCCGAGACTGCTCAAACTCGAGCACACTGGGCGGCTGAACTTTCCAAATGCCAATCTCGGAGGGAAACCCTCGAGGAGATCCACGCTCGGGGTTTCGATCTTACCGAGGAGATAGCAAAGGCTAAAGAGCATGAAGTCGATGTTAGAGAGTTGGCCTATTCTGATGACGACGATGATGACGATGGTGGAAGCAAAAGTGGGTCCAAAAATGGGGACGATCCCGCCGAAGAAGTTTCCCCCGAGAATAGTTAGGAGACTTTGCATTTTTTCTTTTCTTTTTTCTTTTGTGTAGGACCCCGATCGGTATTTTGTAAATACCTTCATATATAAAACATTTCCTTTTTGATATTTATCTCGACTTTTGCTTTGTGAAGATTCTGACTTGTTTATGCCTTATGAAAAATTTAATACACTTCATGCCTTGTGAAAATTTTGACTCATTTATGCCTTGTGAATATTTTTTTCGTAAATTCGAAACTTAGGAAACTTGATCAAAGTCAGAATAACAGAGTTTTAGTTGAGTGAGGATGTCTTCTCGAACTCAAAAAAAATAGCGGCCCTTAGGCTCTTGAGTGTGGCCGATATGGCCTCGAAAGAGTGGTTTTTTTCCCTTATCGGCTTAAAAAGTTAATTATATAAAAATTTGTTATGCCTTAACATGAAATAAGTATGTACCCGTTAGGTCTTTCGGGGTTTAGTGTTATCAAAACCCTCTGCTTTTTTGTGCCTTAGCACAATTTTGTTTAGTACAAGATTGTTCGAGGGTCCGAACAGTTCGATACCCCTTAGGGCTTTTTGAGGGCTGATATTGTCGAAACCCATTTGTTATTTTGCCTAGGGTAACATTTTTAACCGGTTTATAAAAGTATTTGAAGGCCTGTTTTCCTTACGGAATTCGTACGTCTCTGAACCACATTAGTCTGGTCGTAGCCTTAGGATTTGCCTTTTTGGGCTTATTTCCCGATTATACTTCGAACTTATTCGAAATGTCAGTCCCCGAGTGGGGCGGCCTTGGCCTATAAAATCGAGGGTTACCTTTTTAAGGTCTTATAATCTTGAGGTTTGATAATTCGATCATGTCGATTTTTGGGCGGCATTCCCCAAGTACGGGGTTAATTGTTCGAACTTTGGTTACAATCGGTCCTTGAGCCAGTTTCCGCAATAGATCATAAGTACGAAACTGTAAAGTAGAAATTTTTCTAAGGCATGGAACATTTGGTAAGGAAAAAATACTTCTTTCAATAAATCATACATGCGTACATGTTTTTCTACTAGGGCTCGAGTAATCTACACGGACACGGTTTATTTGACCGTTTGGCCCTTTACAAAATTTTCCTATCGAGACCCTGTTGACACGAAGTATTTTCCTTAAAATCATCCGAAAGTGATGCCCCCCAGTATTCGAGGTTGATTGTGAAGAAGCCTCAGATACTGTTTAATTTCTCTAAGTTAGCACGAACAATGATTGCCTCATTAAAAACCTTGCCAGAAAAACCTATTTGGGACAAAAATCGGTCGAAGGGAAAAAGAGTGCAACACTTGCTTTCATACCTAATGACTTCGTATTTGGAGAGAACTTTGATGTTTTGATCGAACACCTGCAACAAGTTAATATGAAATATAAATGAAAATGGAGAAGGTCATACCTTAACAATAATATCGTTTGAGGAGTGATATGTTCCAATTATTTGGCAATTGTTCGTTGTTCATCGTGTCAAGTTTGTAGGATCCCTTTTCGATGATATCGAGGACCTGATATGGTCCTTCCCAATTTGGGCCGAGTTTTTCTTCGTTTGGGTCTCGAGTATTGAGTGTGACTTTTCTCAGAACTAAGTCCTCGATTTTAAAGTGTCGAAGATTGGCTCTTCGGTTGTAGTACCTTTTGATGCGATGCTTCTGTGCGACCATTTCAACTAGGGCGGCTTCCCATTTTTCATCTAGAAATTCGAGGTTTGTATTCATAGTCTCGTGATTCGACTCTTCCGTTGTATATCGAAACCTGACGCTAGGTTCCTCGACTTCGACCGGGATCAGAGCTTCGACATCATAAACTAAAGAGAACGGTGTCGCCCCAGTATTGGATTTTGATGTTGTTCGATATTCCTAGAGGACCTCGAGCAATACTTCTCTCCATTTTCCCTTAGCGTCGTTCAATATTTTCTTTATATTTTGAATGATGGTCTTGTTCGTCGATTCGGCCTGACCTTTCCACTAGAATGATATGGCGTCGACAAAATCCTTTTTAGTTTTTGGCCTTCGAGAAAATTCATTATCTTGCTGCCAATGAATTGCTTTCCATTATCGCATACAATCTCGGCAGGTGTCCCGAATCGGCATATGATGTGGTCCCAGATGAAGTCTATAACTTCTTTTTCTCTGACTTTTTCGAAGTCCTGTGCTTCAACCCATTAGAGAAATAGTCAGTCATAATAAAATGAATTTAGCTTTACCTGGGGCCAATGGTAGAGGTCCGACGATATCCATTCCCTATTTCATGAACGACCATGGTGATAGGACCGAATAAAGTTGCTCTTTGGGCTGGTGGATCATCGACGCATAACTTTGACACTTGTCGCATTTTTGAACGAATTCCTTAGTATCTTTCTCCATATTGGCCCAATAGTACCCTGCTTTGATGACTTTGTGAACCAACGATTCGACACCGAAATGATTTCCACAAGTGCCCTCGTGAATTTCCAGTAGGACGTAATCGGTGTCCCCAGGACCCAAACATATTGCCAATGGTCCATCAAACATCATTCTATATAATGTTCCATATTCGGCCAATGTTAATCACGCGGCCTTCGTACGTTGAGTCCTCGACTCCTTAGGATCTGATGGAAGTTTCTGTTTTTTAGATACTTGATGTATTTATTCCTCCAATACCAGGTTAGGATTGTGAAGTTTATTTCAGCATGGCCTTCTTCAATCAGTGACTTCAAAAGTTGTAGACATTCCCCGAGCTAATTTCTCCGTCTTCGACCGATGACCTCAAATTTGTGAGGGCATCAATCTCACTGTTTTGTTCTCGAGGTACATGTTGTAAGGTCCATTCTTTAAATCAGTGTAGTGTTACTTGTAGTTTGTCCAAGTACCTCTGCATTCTATCTTCTCGAACCTCGAAGGTTCTGTTGACTTGGTTTACCAAAAGTAGGGAATCGCATTTGACCTCGATGACCTCTTCTACCAAGCTTTTAGCTAGCTCGAGACCTGTAATCATGGCCTCATACTCGGCCTTATTGTTAGTCAACTTAGAAGTTTTGATAGATTGTCTAGTTGTATTGCCCGTGGGAGACTTCAAAACGATGCCTAACCCAGACCCCTTCACGTTTGAAGCACCATCTGTGAAAAGGGTCCATACCCCCGATGACGTACCCGTTTTAATATAAATTCCTTTTCGACTCCGAGTATGAGGGCTGGCATAAAGTTGGACACGAAGTCTGCTAAGATTTGAGACTTGATGGCCGTTCGGGGTTGATACTCGATATCATACCCACTGATTTTGACGACCCACTTGGCCTATCGGCCCGAGAGTTTGGGCTTATGTAAAACATTGCGAAGAGGATAAGTGGTCACCACATAAATCGAATGACATTGAAAATACGGTTTTAATTTCCTCGAGGCGCTTATTAGAGCAAGCACTAATTTTTCTAAGTGTGGGTACCGGGTCTAGGCCTCACCTAAAGTTCGACTAACATAGTAAACAGGAAACTGCGTACCTTGCTCTTCTCAAACTAGGACCCCACTTACTGTGACTTCCGAGACCGCCATGTATAAGTAGAGT
This sequence comes from Nicotiana knightiana, assembly GCA_005239525.1. Taxonomy (NCBI): domain Eukaryota; kingdom Viridiplantae; phylum Streptophyta; class Magnoliopsida; order Solanales; family Solanaceae; genus Nicotiana; species Nicotiana knightiana. The sequence goes on from ML372462.1 coordinate 174,603, forward strand.
TGTTTGTCCGCTTTTGGGGTATGGAGCAATGGTGGGCTCAAGAGGTATCATTTTAATTCTTCCAATGCTCGTTGGCATTCCGGAGTCCAGAAAAAATTGTTCTTCTTCTTGAGCAGCGAGAAGAACCTATGACTTCGATCTGAAGACCTCGAGATGAACAGGCCTAGGGCGGCTATCCGCCCTGTTATCTTTGCACAACCTTAACACCGTCCACGACTATAATGTCTTCGATTGCCTTGATTTTATCTGGATTGATCTCGATTCCTCGATTTGACACCATAAATTCGAGGAACTTGCCCGAACCGACCCCGAATGCACATTTCTCGAGATTGAGCTTCATGTTATATTTTCTCAATATGTTGAAGGTTTCCTGCAAATGTGTTAAATAGTCCTCTGCGCATAGGGACTTAACTAGCATATCGTCAATATAGACCTTCATTGATTTACCTATTTGTTCTTCGAACATTCGGTTCACTAGGCGTTGATAAGTAGCACCGACATTTTTTCGCCCAAACGGCATTACATTATAACAATAAGTGCCATACTTAGTGATGAACGAAGCCTTTTCCTGATCCTCCGGTTTCATATGAATTTTATTATACCCGAAGTAGGCGTCGAGAAAACTTAGGATCTTGTGGCCGGTTGTGGCAACGATCATGCAATCGATATTCGGCAGAGGGAAAGAGTCTTTGGGACATGCTTTGTTTAAATATTTATAGTCTACGCACATTCAAAGTTTGTCCTTTTTAGGGACTGCAACTACGTTTGCTAACCATTCGGGATACTTCACTTCCCGAACAGATCCTATTTTGAGAAGTTTGGTTATCTCGTCCTTGATGAATGCATATTTTACCTCGGACTGGGGCCTTCTCTTTTGCACTTTGATCGCCCAGTTTTGAGCATTTGCACTTTGCTCGCCAGTTCTTGGGCATGACTAGACTCGTATGATGTATTATGACTTATGTAAATCGTCGGTTTTGATTTTCAGGATAATCGGAATAGATTTGGAAGAATAATTCTCAGCTTGAAGCTTTAAATATGAAAGGTTTGACCAAGTTTTGACTTTTAGTATTCGATCTCGGATTTGGGATTTTATGATTTGGTTAGATACGTTAGGTGATTTTTGACTTGGGAGCGCGTCCGGAATGTGATTTGGAGGTCCGTGGTAAAATTAGGCTTGAATTCGCGAAATTAAAAATTTGGTGTTTCTCGGTCGGCAGTGGAAATTTGATATCGAGGTCAAAATTGAATTCCATAAGTTGGAATAGGTTTGTTGTGTCATTTTTGACTTGCATGCAAATTTTGAGGTTAATCGGACTTGATTTGATAGGTTTCGGCATCAAATATAGAAGTTGGAAGTTCTTTGTTTCATTAAGCTTGAATTGGGGTGTGATTTATGGTTTTAGAATTATTTGATATAATTTGAGGCATCGACTAATTTTGTGTCATATTATGGGACTTTTTAGTATACTTGGTTGGGGTCCCATGAGGCTTGGATAACTTTTGGAAGAGTTTTTGGAAGATTTTGGCGTTTTGAGCATAAGCATGTAATGATCCAAAGGTCCATTTTTAGTTCTAGAGATCGAAATTTGATTTCGAGACTTCCGGGATTTTGATAATGAATTATACGAGTGATCTGGAAAGTTTGGTATATATTCATCAATTCGCGATTGGGTTTTTGATGCGAAACATGAGTTAATTATTTAACGAGCGAAATAGGTATCACACTGAGCAAATAAGCTCTGAATTGAGTTTTGATTGAAGGGATATGTTCGTATTATTATTTATGACTCATAGGAACAAGAATCATCGAATTCTGAGTTCATATGGTGGAGTTAGAACCTTTTTAGTGAAAATAAATATTGTTGGTGCAACAGGATCTGGTGCGCACCTTTAGAGACTAGATTTGGCACTTTTAGCGACGGGATTTGGGCTTTTAGTGACCAGATTCGTGTTTTTATTGAGCTGTCTTGTTTTTTTAGCTCATTTCCACATTTTTGGACGAAAAGAACGCGGCTTGGGACGATTTTTGAGCGAGAAGTCATGGGAAATCTTGAGGTAAATCACTTGTGATCATTTCTACTCCATAATATTGAATTATCATCGAATAATCCGACTAGCTTACATGTTTTTGAGGTGTAAATTGGGGAAGTTAGAGCATGGGAAATTGGAGACTTTAATTGAGGAATTGAAGGGGTAATTGTGGTCCGATTTTGATGTTCTTGGTATGAAGACTCATTGGAGAATAAGGATTCCGGTTTTGTAATTTTATCGAATTCCGAGACGTGGGCTCGGGGGTCGGGTTTGACCAATTTCGTAATTTGTGCCTAATCTTGATAATTTTCGAATGGGTTTCGTCTCCCTAGCATATATTGATGTTATTAATATGGTTTTGGTTAGATTCAGAGCATTCAGGAGCCGATTCAAGGGGCAAGAGCATCGCGGAGTAGCTTTCGGGCCGGTTTGAGGTAAGCAATGACTGTAAATCTTGTCCTGAGGGTATGAAACCCCGGACTTCACACTGTATCACTATTTTGGAGTGGCGCACATTCTAGATGACGAGTGTGTAGCGTACACCGATGGAGATTATGACTTGGTACGTCCCGTAGCAACTATTAAGTTGCGTATTTGATTATAAACCATATGATATTTCATGTTTAAAGATTATTACTATGTTTTGCGGGATGCCGTATTTGGGCCTCGGGCCGTGCGTTTAGACCCCTTGGGAGATTTTTACTGCTATTCCTCACTGTGTTGACGTATGATTTACACTCAGTCATATTATGCTTAACTGATTTAAAACTCAGTTTCATTTACACTGCTTTGATGCATAAAATGATATTTTTGGCTCGAGTACCCCGTTTTACTGATATCCCGAGTGGCTTTTGAGAGGTTTCTGACTGAGTAAGGCCGAAAGCCTATATTGTGAGGAGTATATATGGATCGGGCTGCACACCGCAGCGAGATATGTTGGATCGGGCTGCATGCCGCAGTGAGACATATGGATCGGGCTGCACGCCGCAGCGATATTGGGTCGGGCTGCACGCCGCATCGATATAGCGCTTGGGATGTAGGAGCCCCTCCGGAGTTTGTACACCCCTAGTGAGCGCATGTACCTACTGAGTGCGAGTTCCAAGTGTCGAGTGATGAGTGACAAGTGATTTTGAGGCATGAGTGGCTGTGAGGTTTCTCGAGGGGCTGATTACGAGTGATTGTGAGGCATGCTGAGGGACTGATTCTGAGTGATGTTATGCCCGAGGGGCTGTTTATTATTCATGTTTTTGCCCGAGTGGCTAATTATAATTCATATCATTTTACACTAATCTTCTTGGACATGTTATTGAAACTGTTGGAAATTACATTTTTTTTAAAGATTTTCACTGAAATCGGCTTTTTAAACGTGATGATTTAACGTATACACTGTTGGAAAGAAAGATTGTGCTTATTGTAAATTGATGATTTGACTTTATGTGTTTCTTACTGCTCAGACCTGATTTACTTTCATTACTACTGAGTTGGCATACTCACATTACTCCCTGCACCTTGTGTGCAGATTCAGGTGCTAGGGTAGAGTGAGCTGTCTATCTATTCCAGAGACTTCTCGGAGATTTTGCGAGGTAGTTGCACGCGTCCGCAACCCTGCTCTCTCCTGCTTACTATTATAGAGTTTATTTTCCAGACTTGTATATTTCTGTAGATTCTCATGACCAGTGACTCCGGGGTCTCTGGGTTGTATTTTAAACATATGGTGTAGCTTTGTCTGTTTAAAAGGTAATTTAAATGAAACCTTTATGGGTTATCAGTTTAGAAATGATATAAATGAAAGATTCTTTACGCTGAGTGTTAATTTGGCTGGCCTAGTTCCACGATAGGCGCCATCACGACTAGTTTAGATTTGGGATCGTGACAAGTTGGTATCAGAGCCTAGGTTACATAGGACTTACCGATCATGAGCAGATTTAGTAGAGTCTTGAGGATTGGTACGGAGACGTCTGTACTTATCTTCGAGAGGCTCTAGGAAAAATCTCACATTCTTGAATTCTTGTCGTGCGAATCCATTTATTCAACCAAAAGCGTAACTCTTTGAATTCCTTTCATGTATTCGAATGCGCACATGAGCGCTCGACATCAGTTGTGCATCGATGGCTTGTGATTCCCATGGATGAGATGTGATTTTTAGCATATTGATATTGGGCCAGTCTGGAGGACTTGAGGCCGGATTTTGTCTGTGGCTTGAGTGTTGAGATTTTGTTTGTGCGAGCACGTGAATTTGGGGACTTATATGTTTGTTTGTGTTCTTATTGATGGGATTTGGTGACTAGATGACTACGTGGTGAGTGTGATTTGATGGTTAGATGTGTTCAGGGTGTTTGATTGTGACAAAAATGAATTGGCGGGAGATGTAACAAGAAACATTGAGTATTTGACATATGTCTTAAGTTAGAATATGGCCTCGAGTTACGAGTGTATTGAAGGACCTCTCGTGTAGCTTAGTTGTGGAGTGAAGTGGATTTTCATGTTGTGTCTGAGCTTCTGGTGATGTCTTTTGGGCTGACCAATGCCCCAGAAGCGCTCATGTATTTGATTAACGGTGTATTTCAGCCATGTTAGCACTCTGTTGTTATTGTATTCATTGATGGCATCCTGGCATACTCACGTAGCCAGGGGTAGCATACCCAGCATTTGAGGGTGGTATTATAAGGATTCATGGAGGAGAAGCTCTATGCAAAGTTCTTCAAGTGTGAATTTTGGCCCAGTTCAGTTGCATTCTTGGGACACGTGGTGTCCAGTGAGGGTATCCATGTGGTTAGACGAGTGTGAGTTGAGCTTCCAGAAACTCAAGATTTCTTTGACCACAACTCCGGTGTTAGTTCTACCATCAGCTTTAGGTTCTTATACCGTGTATCTAGATGCCTCGAGGATAGGCATTGGTTGTGTTTTACTGCATGAGGGTATAGTGATTGCGTGATAGCTATGATTTTTGGAAGGGTATAGAGATGATATTAGTTTGAGGCTAAACATGCAGAGTTACCTCCTGCGGGGTGTCCTGAGGTTGTGTGACCCTTAGGTGGTTTTGTTGTAAGTACTCTTTTATCATTAATTGATATATGTTGAAATTTGATTTAGATTGGGTTGTGTCATATGAGCGTATGAAGGATTTAGTTGAATTTTGCTGCAGTATGGTGGCAGTGATAGCGTATGGGCATTGTGAGTTATTGTTTGTCTTGATCGTTGGCTTTGAGTCAAGTGGGGGAGTCTGTTAATGCTAAGTTGATTGCACAATTATGTGTTGTATTGGTCTCGATTCGAGGTATGTTGAGGAATCAGTTATGACCTGCAGAGGTGGAGTTTGGGAAGGGCTTGACTAATGGAAATTTTGAATACATGTTGTAATATACTCTATGGGTAATTGGGTTTTATTGAATGTATGAGTTGTATTAGTAAAGGGTGTAGTGTGTGCGGAGTAGGGATATGCTTGGTTGCTTCTAAGTGTGGATTACTTCCTATTATGTAAGGGTGCAAATGGAGCCAGGTCGTACGGTCTGTTTGATCAGTTTAATTGAGAATTGCGTAGAGTGGGTGACTCTCGAGAATGGTTCTGATGGTTCAAGGTTATATGTAACGATTGGAAATCTTTGAGATGTGTAATTGGCTAGAAACTGAGATTTACGTTGGAGGGTATAAAACATTATCATAGATTCTTCATATCAGTATCAGGAAGGTGAAGCTAATGGCTTTAGATTTGCAAGAAGTCTCTTCAGGGTAAGTATTTTGAATATGGTGCTTTGGGGGATATTTGAGAGAGTATTCAACAGCTTATGAGCCTTAGACGGTATGGTTTTATGCTGGGGTCTCGTGTGGTGAGTCTGGGTTGAGGATTGAGGTATTATGGCAAGGAGAAGTACTAATTCGAAGATAATTCAGAAGGAACTTGGATAAATAGGACAGCTTGGTAGTAGGTCGGATCGGCATGGTAAGGGATATGATTAGTTCTTTGGGTGCTTATGAGGTAATGAGTTTTTACAAGTGTTTCTTGGAAATGTTCTTGGGTTTTGGTGACCTGCGTAGCTTGGTTGAGTTAGAAGGATCCAATCCTGACATTTTGGTGTTGTACAAATGGAATTCGGATAGTTCTGGATGGTTTCTACTACGGTTAGAGATGTGTATTTTCTACCAGCATGAGGAGCATGTGATGTATAGTGATTTTGCTTATGCATGGGATCAAATGTTAAGTTCTTAACTAGTTGGGAAGAGATCATGAAGTTCTCATATTTATCATAGGATGGCGTGGAATATGCGGTATGTTGTGTAGAGTTGAGATTTCAGTCCTGGAAGGAAGGTCAAATTTCTCAAGCAGCATTGGCAGTTTCAGATGAATAGGTAGATGATATCACCAATTGGGTGGCTTGATAAGGGTATACATTTTAGAAAGGTCAATGTGTGGAGTAAAGGGTGTTTCACCGGTATTCTGACGCTCTCTTGTTGGATCGACTGCTGATATTCAAGGTTTCTTGGTGACATAAAGGAATTATGGGGGCATCCCTCGTGGAATGATTAAGTATTAGAGACGTTATATATTTGAGTGGTGGAGTTGGGATCAGATATGGTAATTGGTGCGCTTCATGGACTTCGAGACTGGGAGTTTTCATAAACAAATTAATTTGTGGTTGTGGACTGTGAGGATGCGAGCAAAGCTAGTCAGATGTTAGTATATGCCATGATTCAGTCATTGTGAACTTTCGGAGAGTTATCTATCTATTGTGGGTGACCAGAGTTGATTTAGGGTTATTGGTAGGCCAGTATGGGTGTGTGTTTTGCACCGGGTCGGAATTGTTGACTCCGAATTGCTATTATCGAGGGATGTACCATTCGATTGTCGTTGAGTTTATTCATATTCTAGAGTGATATATGAGTTACCCTTCGGTGTTGCGAGGAGTGGTGATTGTTGGTTATATGTAGATATGGTGCGGATTTATTTGGGCTTTATAGCGGGATTTGAGTAAAGTAAGTAATTGGGCATTGCGGGATTGAGACGTATTGGTTATGTTCCTTCTGATTCGGGCTGGCATGGCATTGCATCATTTACTTCTCCGTGGTTATGGTGATTTACTTTAGGTACTAGACATCAAATTGCGCGTGGTTGATGATTTTAAGCATGGTGACTTGAGGTGTCTCATGTGGACCAGTGTTTGGATAGGGTCGCGCATTACAGCGATGTTTTGTAGAGGTATGATCCTTCGGGTTAGATTCATGTGTTCTGGTTCTACGATGTGTGATGGGTTCTAAGCATTATGTTGTGGTGGTACTGGTGAGCTTGCGGTACAGCTCTCTCATTTGAGTCATTTTTTCCATGATTTGAGTATATTTGGACTATTGCTTATAGGTGTGCGGGTCACACGGGTTGTGGCTTTAGATTGTATCAATGTGTCATGTCACTAGAGTAGTCGTGTTGGATGAGATGAGTTCATTGGGATCTAGAATGAATACTATCAGATTCGATTTCAGTATGTTGGAAGGATAATATCAGGATTCAGCTTAAAAATTTACTATGGTCCTTGACAAAGTAGAGGGAGCTCCATGACTGGTTGATCTAACGAATGGTTATGACTTTCTGCGTGTTTCATTCATCATTGGAAGTATACGAAAGTGTTGGAATGAGGCTTTGGTTTGATAAGAGTTTTATTACCGGAGTTGGGTTGTTTGAGCAACTGCTGTGATTAGAAGTTATCGCTATGAGTGTTTGAGTTAAGCGGTATATCGTGTGATTTTGATCTTCGATTGCGATTATGGTTTGATACATCGTGTTCAGACTTATTCAGTGTGTAGATATGAGATTCTGATCTTATAGACAATTTCGGAAGTGGAAAAATTCGTTCTAAGGTTATGGGCTAGGGTGAATTGTGAAATTTCAGTTATGTTGTGTTACCGGACCTATATGGGATATGGTGACGTGGGATCATCCCCGGGTATGTGCATGGTAAGGTTACCCAGTGATTTGATGGTTTTCAGAACAACTCTGGGCACGCTCGAGGACGAACGTATGTTTAAGTGGGGAGGGATGTAACGACCTGACCGGTTGTTTTGAGCATTTGCACTTTGCTCGGCAGTTCTCGAGCATGACTAGCCCCGTATGATGTATTATGACTTATGTAAATCGTCGGTTTTGATTTTCAGGATAATCGGAATAGATTTGGAAGAACAATTCTCAGCTTGAAGCTTTAAATATGAAAGGTTTGACCAAGTTTTGACTTTTAGTATTCGATCTCGGATTTGGATTTTTATGATTTGGTTAGATACGTTAGGTGATTTTTGACTTGGGAGCGCGTCCGGAATGTGATTTGGAGGTCCGTGGTAAAATTAGGCTTGAATTGGCGAAATTAAAAGTTTGGTGTTTCTCGGTCGGCAGTGAAAATTTTGATATCGAGGTCGGAATGGAATTCTGGAAGTTGGAATAGGTTTGTTATGTCATTTGTGACTTGTATGCAAAATTTGAGGTTAATCGGACTTGATTTGATAGGTTTCGGCATCAAATATAGAAGTTGGAAGTTCTTAGTTTCATTAAGCTTGAATTGGGGTGTGATTCACGGTTTTAGCATTGTTTGATATAATTTGAGGCATCGACTAAGTTTTTGTCATATTATGGGACTTTCTAGTATACTTGGTTGGGGTCCCATGAGGCTTGGATAAGTTTTGGAAGAGTTTTTGGAGATTTTGGCGTTTTGAGCATAAGCATGTAATGATCCAAAGGTTCATTTTTAGTTCTAGAGATCGAAATTTGATTTCGAGACTTCCGGGATTTTGATAATGAATTATAAGAGTGATCTGGAAAGTTTGGTCTAATTTCATCAATTCGCGATTGGGTTTTTGATGCGAAACATGAGTTAATTGTTTAACGAGCGAAATGGGTATCGCACTGAGCAAATAAGCTCTGAATTGAGTTTTGATTGAAGGGATATGTTCGTATTATTATTTGTGACTCATAGGAACAAGAATCATCGAATTCTGAGTTCGTATTATTATTTATGCCCGAGGGGCGGTTTATTATTCATGTTTTTTCCCGAGTGGCTACTTATAACTCATATCATTTTACACTAATCTTCTTGGACATTTTATTGAAACTGTTGGAAATTACAATATTTCAAAGGATTTTCACTGAAATCGGCTTTTTAAGCATGATGATTTAACGTATACACTGTTGGAAAGAAAGATTGTGCTTATTGTAAATTGATGATTTGACTTTATGTATTTCTTACTTCTCAGATCTGATTTATTTTCATTACTACTGAGTTGGTGTACTCACATCACTCCCTACACCTTGTGTGCAGATCCAGGTTCTAGGGTAGAGTGAGTTGTCTATCTGTTCCAGAGACTTCTCGGAGATTTTGCGAGGTAGTTGCACGCATCCGCAACCATGCTCTCTCTTGCTTACTATTATAGAGTTTATTTTCCAGACTTGTATATTTCTGTAGATGCTCATGACCAGTGACTCCGGGGTCTTGGGGTTGTATTTTAAACATATGGTGTAGCTTTGTCTGTTTAAAAGGTAATTTAAATGAAACCTTTACGAGTTATCAGTTTAGAAATGATATAAATGAAAGATTCTTTACGCTGAGTGTTAATTTGGGTGGCCTAGTTCCACGATAGGCGCCATCACGACTAGTTTAGATTTAGGGTCGTGACAAACTGGGGCCTTCTCTTTTGCTTTATCGGTATAAGCTTCGGATCCAGGCTCAATCGATGTGTTGTGATCTCCGGTGGGATCCCTTTCATATCTAAGTGGGACCAAGCAAAAAAATCCATATTATCAATAAGAAATTTAATAACTTTTTCCCTGAGCTCAGGGGTTAACCCTCTGCCCAAGTATACCTTTTGCTCGGGAAGGTACTCGATCAGTATGACTTGTTCCAGCTCTTTGACAGTCGATTTGGTGGAATCAGAATCCTCGGGGATTATGAAGGATCGAGGGATCCAGTAGTCGTCGTCCTCGTCTGTTCCATGTTTCTCTGACTGAGTCGAGGTTGGTGGCTGTGGTTTCTATTTAGCTTCATGTTTTCCTTTGGCCTCTGATCACTTCATCGACGAAAGCGCCGATACCGGTATCACTTCATCGACCGCGAACATTTCTTTTGCAGCATGTTGTTCCCCCATATACTGTTTTTACTCCATCTGGGGTCGGGAATTTCAGCATTTGGTGAAGGGTTGACAGGACAGCCCTCATATTGTGGATCCATGGTCTTCCGAGCAGGGCATTGTATCTCATATCGCCCTCAATTACATGGAACTTGGTTTCCTAAATAGTCCAAGCCACGTTTACAAGTAAAATGATTTCAACTTTATTTGTTTCGCTTGCCAGGTTGAAACCATTGAGAACCCGAGTTGCGGGTACGATCTGATCCTGTAGGCCGAGCTGCTCCACGAACCTCGATCGAATAATATTGGCTGATCTCCCTGGATCAATTAAAACACGTTTAACCTGAATTTTATTCATAAGGATAGAAATTACCAAAGTGTCATTGTGGGATTGTGAGATCATTTCTTCTTCCTCATCATTGAATGACAGAGTGCCTTCTGGCACATAGTACGAGTTCATTTTTCCCTGGTGATCGATACTTTAGTGCATTTAAACACGGGCTCTTGTGGAATATCGACCCCTCCAACGATCATGTGAGTCACGTGTTGTGGTTCTTCTTGCTCATTTTTTGTGTTCGCGTCCCTATCTCTGAAATGGTTTTTAGCTCGGTCACTCAAGAACTCTCAAAGGTGACCGTCGTTGAATAGACGGGCTACCTCCTCTCTTAGTTGTCTGCAGTCTTCGGTTATGTGACCATGTGTACCATGGTATTTGCATATTTGATTGGAATTTCTTTGGGATGTATCAGTCTGTAGGGGTCTGGGCCATCTAGTATCTTTGATTCTCTCAATGGTCGACACAATACCCGATTTATCGATGCTGAAGTTGTACTCCGATAATCGGGGTGCCTCTGTGGGATCGACATGTTTATCGAAACCACTTTTGCCCATGAGCCCTCGAGACTTTGTCCTTGATCATTCCTTCGATCATTTCGGATGGGGTTGTGTCCTAGACCGTTGTTTTTACTATCTGCATTTTTATGGTTGATATCGGTCTCTATTCGACCGAGGTTCTCTGTCAATATCCCTCTGATTTCTGTCGACGGGCCTATTCGAATAAACATAACCGGAAGGGGTCCCCAATCGATCGTCCTCGACCCTGATCTTTGACTGGTTTCAATTATGTACATCGGCCCAGGTTACCGCCAGATATTCATTAAATTCTGCTTCAGTTGACGTGATGCCACCGAACTTCGTTCATTCAAACGTTGTGTAAAGGCTTGAACAACCCAATCGTCTGTTACTGGTAGTAGTTCTATTCGTTCCATCTGGAATCAAGATACGAACTCCCTCAACATCTCGTTTTCTTTTTGTTTCACCTTGAAGAGGTTCGACTTCCTAGTCGCAACCTTTATTGCCCTGACATGCGCCTTTACGAAAAAGTCCTCAAGCATGGCAAAAGAATTGATAGAATTAGGTGGCAGTTTGTGATACCATATCATTGCCCCCTTCGATAGAGTTTCTCCAAATTTCTTCAGCAGAACAGATTCGATCTCATCATCTTCTCAATCATTTCCTTTTATAACGCATGTATAGGAAGTGATATGCTCATTTGGATCGGTGGTCCTATTGTACTTGGGTATTTCCGTCATACGGAATTTTTTCGGAATGGGCTTCAGAGCCGCACTTGGGGGGAACGGATTCTGCACAAACTTCTTCGAGTCCATACCTTTTATAATCGGTGGTGCCCCCGATATTTGGTCAACTCGGGAGTTGTATGTCTCTACTTTCTTATCATTTGCCTCGATTTCCTTTTCTCCCGATTCAATTAGTCTAGTGAGCTCCTCGAGCATCTTCATAATGGTGGGGTCAATCCCCGATTCATTAGCGTTCGACCTTTCCGGCACTGGATCGGTCCTGTTCAAGACTTCTAGTTCGATCCCACTCAACGTTCGATGTTGATTTTGTAGTTGTGCTATAGCGGCTTGCTTAGCTTGTAACATTTCGAATATCAATTGGAGGCTGACTCCACTATCCCCTCCGCCCTGCGTACCACGACCAGCAGATCGACCTTTCCTGCATATGCTGCCTTCGGGATCAGCACCCAAATTTGCATTTAGCGCAACATGTGAACTGACGTCGACGGAATATGCAATTGGTACTCCCTCGAGATCATCCTGAGGCACCTCGATCCCTGGGGCGGCTATATTGTCATTTTTCACGTGAAATCCGAGGCCATTGTCACTATGTGTGGGTGCTGTATTTGAGTTCGACATGTTTTATCCTAGAAAATAAAAACACTTACAAGAACAAGTGTAAAGTAGTGTGTGTTAACAGAATTAGTATTAAGCAATCACTATTACCCTTAGCCCCACGGTGGGCGCCAAACTGTTTATCCTTAAAATTAGATAACAATTAAACTTATATTGTGGTTTTAAGGATATGTGATTTCACTCAATACCAATTGATAAAAATGAAGATAAATGACAGAATTGAACTATAAGTAAAGCAAACCAGTGTTCGAACAGAACTCAACCCTCGAGTCGAAGTACTCTCAAACTGATTTGCAAGAACAGTAAGAAAATAAAACAAGCTGATGAACAATAATGTAAGCAAGAAAGAATTTATATTGCTTTGATATCTGTGAATAATTTCTATTACCAATGATTAGAACTCCCCTTTATATAGTAGGGGAATTCTACTTATGGTACAACTCTAATTATAGAAGGAAATCTCATGATTAGCTGACTAACCGTTTCTGATTTGATCCGTTCCGAGATTCATGCCATGATCTTCGACCAACCACAGATATCTCGCCTTTCTGTTATTATACCATCTCCGATCATTCTCGATGTCTGTCTTGTTTGACTCCGATTGCTACTAGCCTCGATCTTGACAGGTACCTCGATTCCGCGCTTGGTGTCTTACCCTCGTGTCTCCGTCTGTTCCGTTACGAAGCTGTCCTCCGATGCAAATTACCAATCTCGATCAAATAGTAATATCGAATAGGCCTGATTTTAACCGTATACAACATTATAAAATAATGGGTAACAACCATCCAAACAAGCTGCAAAGAGTTAATAGACAAGTGGTTCCCGCCTTTTATTAAACGCAGCTACTCTTGCCACTCCGGGATAGAAGAAAAAAATGATTACGTGAGCCGATTGCCAGTAACAATTTCTTTATCCAAAATAAAATATATGCGAAGCACCAAATAATGTTTTCGTTTATCATTTAAATTGAAATGGTTTTGTGCTACTGCTTATTTATTAAAAAAGTTAACTAAAATGGAATTGGATCTCCGGTTTCTTAAATGGAATTACTAGGGTCTACTTAAAAAGCCCCGTGCAATTATACAACTTGATAATTACACTGTACAATAATTATAACGACACAGCTGTTTGTCATTCATAATTATAATGTAACTAGCAATTATGTTCGCGCTTCGCGCGATTAAATTAACAATATGATATTTTTTAATACTAAAATATTAAAAGAGTTGCCGATAGTAGACACTTAATTTTGTATCTCTATCTCAATTATTTTCTAAGAATTTCTAGTTGATATGTTTAAGTAAAATACTTCTATTTTCACAATTTAAGAATTTAATAGGTCTATATTCAAGTAATATTTTACTTTTTGGTACCTTTATAAAAAGAAAAAAATAGTTATAATTCTCGAAACAACCAAAAAAAATAGTTTATCATTTACTACTTCCCATTACCTTGGCATTTTGATTTTTTTTTCTCCGATGATATTTTTGAATTCTCATCTCCCGTTTTGTCATTTTTCTTGTTGATAATCTATCCTTTATTTTTTTTTTTTAAATTTCTTTTTCTATCATTTTTTGTTTTGATAATTTTCTCCATGTATACCTGCCTTATATTTTTTTAATTCATTCCAACATCATCTACTCGTTCCCACATGTCCTCAACTTTTTTTATTTTTTCCACCATGTTTTCTTTTTGTATTTTTCTTCTTCCTTTTTTCTCATAGGCATATCATTCAGTTCGTCCAATAAAATAAAAAATCGATATCCTTCCTTAAAAAATCTAAGTCAATTCTCTTGTCTCCTCTTACTAATTCATCATTTTCTCTCTTGATCAATTTTTTCATATGTTATATTTTGTACTATATACTAAAAGTCAAAAATCACTTTTCAAATAATCTTAGTTATACTTCCCTCTCATCCCCCTCTCTCACACATCTCTTTATAAAAGTAATCTGATGTTAAAAATAAATGTTAGATATTTAAATGTTTAACAAAATATAGTATAAGTTATATCTAGAATACACATTTTTTCTCTTCTTTCTTTTATTTCTTGCTTCATTTATCTTCTAATATTTCACACTCTTTAATTCTTCTATAAAACCATAAATAATTATCCTTCCTTAACTAACCAAATCAACAATCCCCTCCTTAACAATCTTATGAGAAATTTCAAAAACTTAGTATTCTCTTAAATTCCTGCTACCATATATATATATATATTTGGTTAGTTAACAAAATATAGTATAAGTTGTATCTAAAATACACATTTTTTTCTCTTCTTTCTTTTATTTCTTGCTTCATTTATTTTTTAATATTTCACACTCTTTAATTCTTCTATAAAACCATAAATAATTATCCTTCCTTAAGTAACCAAATCAACAATCCCCTTCTTAACAATCTTATGAGAAATTTCAAAAACTTAGTATTCTCTTAAATTCCTGCTACCATTCATATATATAGAGAGAGAGAGTCAACAATCCCCTTCTTAACAATTTTATGAAAAATTTTAAAAACTTAGTACTCTATTAGATTCCTGCTACCATTCAGATATGCTTATATATATATAGAGCGAGAGAGTGTGTGTGTGTTCATTTAGTATAATCATTCCTATTATCCAAAATTAGGGCAGTTTTACACCCCCAAAAAAAGGCAAAACTATTACATATGCATTTATTCTACAATTACAAGCCTTCAACATATTAAGAGTAAAAATAATTTGCACACATCATTGATGATAGCTTCTTCATCAAGGCTGTATTTGACTCTCCAAATACTGTGATTTGTAGCAACATATGTTCTTCTCTTCTCCATTCCTTAATGAACAACCAAAAGATTTAAAAATGAAAAAACCTTGGGGATTTAAAAAAAATTCTATAGAGTGAGCTTCAAACAAAAATGAGAGAATAAAAATGAATGATTGTAGATGAAGAGAAAAGAGTTATGTGATTGAGAAGATATTACTTAGTATATATAGTAACCAAAAGAAAAAAAGCCTAACCAATACAATTGATAACTTGAGTAATAGGAAGAGACAGTAATGTATTTGAGCAATTATTGTAGTATAATTAGCATTGTGTATTATTTCATATGTTACAACTTTAATTGCAGTCGTTTCACTCTTTCTCTTAAAAAGAAGAAACATATATTTTTTAGAAGAAAAATAAGAGGAAAGTACAAAAAATTAAGAAAAAAGATAAGTACTTTTCTTGGCCTAAAAGAGGTGCCAAGTCGGCATTCTTTTTCCCACTTTTATATAGACATATAGATTATCACTATCATATTAGGTTGGACAAGTGTAGTTAAATAACTAGTTTTTTTTTAACATGTACATAAGTTTTACTATGTAACAAACATATATGTAAAAGAGAAATAAAATATTATTTTTTATGCGATATTAAAGAAAAATATTTTTACGTAATAATATATTAAATAATTATAAATTAATAATAATATTATAAAAATAATTGGTATCTTCAAATAAATAATGTAATTACTTAAACTAATTAAAAATTCCAATAAACTGCTCATGTAAATATAAGAAATTTAAATATGAATTTAGAAATTTATAATATATATTATACTAAGGATTAGAAAATAAAACTAACAAAATATAAAATTATTTTTGAAAAGTTTTCCTTTTAACCTCATTTATGAACACATATAATCAGTAAAAATTAAGATACACGTGCATTTAATATTCCACTCTAAACATGCATTGAGATTTAATTTCGAATTAACAAGCGGAAATGAAATAGAAAAATCAAAATTTGGCCAATAATTCTACTGATGGACCTCATTTCACTACTAGAGAATGGAGAAATATTTCCGGGAAATCCAACATCTCAAGCATGAGAAATAAAAGAAGTATTGTTGCAATAACAAATAAGAAACCAAAAATAAAAAAAATAAAAACAAAGAAAGAAGTACATACCTGGAGGAGTGGTAAGCTACTGCACTTCGAAAGGAGTGGGGAAGAATGGAAAAGTCTTTTTTTTAAGAGAAAAGTATTTAAAATAAATAAATAAAGGTTATCTTGTAATTACATAATATAATTAGCTTAATTCTTTACTCCTCCTTGAGAATTGAATAGTATAATTACTCCCCTCTCGATTACACTCAATTTTCTACTAACAAATTACTTAACCAAATAAATATAGCAAATTGTATAATTCAACATAATTATATTTAAATCCAATTCCCTTACGGCTTCCATACATGCTCTAGATTGTTAGAACATGCGCAGCGGAAGCAACCAAACAAATCAGGCATCTAATACATGTAAATTAGACAATGCTATAATCACAAGATTAGAAGCACTAACCTCTTGAAATCGCTGGACAAAGCTTCCAAACAGCAAGAATCCAGGGCTGCAGTCTTCTGTTATATGCCTAATAAAACCTTGGCTGATTTTGCTTTTGGGTGCGCAAAAACAATACAACTCTGAAAGTAAGTAATTAGGTGAAATTCGTCCTCCTTAAGTAGAGTTATTTTTTGCCGAAAATTGTCTTCCAAAAACGTGTAGGATTCTACTTGCACAAGTAGAATCCTACTCTAACTTTAACGGATGACTTTTCTCTCAAGTCACTTTTTACCCAAGTATTGTCCAGGTTTATACTAGCTATAGCAGGGACCACAGAAATAATAAGAGGCTACCAATTATAACATTAATTCGAAATTAGCATGAATTAATTCTTACTATAATTAATTAAAATTTATTCCACTAAAAAACTGCAATTGAACTCCTCAGTATGAATTTCGAAAATTCAATAACACTTATTTTAACTCCCCATGTTAAGATCTCAAATACCAGTTAATCAAATTAAATCACTAAAAATTTAATTTAATCAACAAATTAAATCCTTTACAATTCCGCTCAAACTATTTCATGTGACAGATACAAAATCCACCGGCCGGGTTTTCACATGAAAACTTATAAGCTTATATAAAGGGGTATCATCAAACTCAAAACCGAGTCAAGGATTCTATCAACTAATTATTATTCACAAATGTTATTCGTTATTGTCCAATCTATTAGGCATACACTAACTCGGAATAGAGTCGTACCTTTTGATAAATCAAAACAATAAACAAATTACATTGATCATAATAATTATATCAAGATTAGGAGTATAAGCTCATTTAATGAATTAGAGAAAATATTTTATATATTCAGTACAAAAACATCTTTTCTCTACTTGGTCCGTTCAATATACACTGAGTATACTAGCACAAGAAATCGGAGTAAAAGAACTCACATAATCAATACAAATTATACTATAATCTTGTGCTACAATCATCAAGATATTTTGTCCAATAATATCTTTGATTGTGAACAAAATTTATTAGTTATGAGAACTAACAATTTAATTTTCCGTGCATGAGCTAAGACTCCATACACTAAATTATCTACTACATAACTAAAAGGACACACA
>ML372464.1:0-65917 GCA_005239525.1 Nicotiana knightiana
ACATAAAATGCAAGGTATATAATGCTTAAAATCATGAATTCTAGCCACGCATCAGCTTGATTTTTTATTATTACTATCTTTCTTTCATATCTTTCTCTCTACAACATTACTATTTCTTATCTTGATGAACCAATGCCTGTGATATGTAATGAGACAACGCAACACAAGGACAGTGACTCGGAGGAAATAGAAGAAGAGGATGTAATACCTGAGGAAATTATCAAAGAAGTTGAGAATTATGAGAACAAGCCCAAGTCCAACCTGGACGAAGCCAAGATAATCAATTTGGGAGATTTAGAAACCATCAAGGAAACTCGCATAAGCATCCACTTGTCACCATCAGAGAAGGAAGGATACACTCATTTCCTAAAAGAATATGAGGATATTTTTGTAGGGTCATACGACGATATGACAGGGTTGAGCACATCATTAGTAGCTCACAAGCTACCTACAAACCCAATGTGTCCGCTAGTGAAGCAGAAACTCAGAAAGATCAAACCGGATATGAGCCTGAAAATCAAGGAAGAAGTCACCAAGCAGATAAGCCAAAGTCCTCAGGGTAGTTGAGTACCCAACCTGGTTAGCCAACATTGTACCGGTTCCAAAGAAAAATGGAAAAGTCAGGGTGTGTGTCGAATATCGGTATCTAAATAGAGCAAATCCCAAGGATGATTTCCCACTACCAAATATACAGATTCTGATTGACAATTGCGCCAAGCATGACCTCCAATCCTTTGTAGATTTCTTCACGGTTTATCATCAGATCTGGATGGATGAACAAGACGTAGAGAAAACAACCTTCATTACACCATGGGGGTATATTGCTACAAAATCATGTCGTTCGGTCAGAAGAATACTGGGACCACCTACATGAGGGCCATGACAACTATCTTCCATGTATAATACATAAGGAAATAGAGGTGTATGTTGACGATGTCATCATCAAATCTAAGAAGGAAACAAATCACATAGCAGATTTGAGGAAATTTATTGACTGGCTGCGGAAGTACAATCTAAAGCTAAATCCCGCAAAATGTGCATTCGGGGTTACTGCCGGAAAATTGTTGGGATTCATTGTCAGCCGCCGAGGAATAGAGTTGGAACCTTAAAAGGTTAAAGCTATCCAGGAACTACCACCGCCAAGGAACAAGAAGGACGTGATGAGTTTCTTAGGACGCCTCAATTACGTCAGTCACTTCATAGCACAGTCTAAAGTGATATGTGAGCCAATGTTCAAAATGTTGAAGAAGGATGTCGCAACCAATTGGACTGAAGATTGTCAAAAGGCTTTTGACAAGATCAAGGAATACCTGTCGATACCACCAGTCTTAGTCCCTCCAGAACCTGGTAGACCATTATTACTCTACCTTGCAATATTAGATGGAGCTTCCGGTTGTGTTTTGGGACAGCATGACGAGACGGGAAGAAAGGATCAAGCCATATATTACTTGAGTAAGAAGTTCACACCATATGAAGCACGGTATTCCCTGCTGGAACGCACTTGTTGCGCTCTAACCTGGACAGCTTAGAAACTGAGGCACTATTTTTGTGCCTATACTACATACCTCATATCAAGGATGGATCCCCTAAAGTACATCTTTCAGAAGACTATGCCTACCGGGAAGCTGGCCAAGTGGCAAATATTGCTGAGTGAATTCGACATCATCTATGTAACTCAGAAGGCGGTCAAAGGACAACCATTGGCAGATCATCTTACCAAAAATCCTGTAGGAGGAGAATACGAACCCCTAAAAACGTATTTTCCTGTCGAAGAGGTATCATTCGTAGGAGAGGAAATTGATGAAGCCTACGGCGGTTGGAGAATATTTTTAGACGGATCTACAAATTTCAAAGAAATCGGTATCGGGGCCGTCTTGGTATCAGAAACCGGTCAGCATTATCAGGTGTCTGCAAAACTCAGGTTCCCATGCACCAAGAATATGGCGGAATATGAAGCCTGCATATTAGGGTTCAACTTGGCCATTGACATGAATATTCAAGAACTGCTGGTGATCGGTGATTCAGACCTGCTGGTACATCAGGTACAAGGAGAGTGGGCTACCAAGAATACCAAAATACTGCCATATCAACATCATGTACAAGAGGTAAAGAGGAGGTTCACAAAGATAGAATTCCGACATGTCCCCAGAATTCAGAATGAATTTGCAGACGCATTGGCCACCTTGTCATCAATGATACAACATCCAAACAAGAATTTCATCGATCCTATTCCGGTAAGGATCCATAATCAGCCGGCATATTGTGTCCATGTTGAAAGGACAGATGGAAATCCCTGGTTCCATGACATCAAGGAATATTTGGCAAAATAAGAATACCTAGAGGATGCAAACCATACTAAAAAATGCACACTGCAAAGACTGTCCAATCACTTCTTCCGAAGCGGAGGAATTCTGTATAGAAGAACTCCCGATCTAGGACTGTTGAGGTGTGTTGACGCCAAAGAGGCTTCCAAATTGCTCGAAGAGATACATGCCGGAACTTGCATATGAACGGCTTTGTCTTAGCTAAGAAGATACTCAGGGCCGGATACTTTTGGATGACTATGGAAACAGACTGCATCCGGTATGTCTAGAAATGCCACTAATGCAAGATACATGCAGATATGATACGAGTGCTGCCAAATGAACCCAATGCAACAAGTGCACCTTGTCCTTTTGCTACTTGGGAAATGGATGTCATTGATCCAATCGAACCCACTGCTTCGAACGGGAACATGTTCATTTTAGTGGCCATCGATTACTTCACTAAATTGGTTGAAGCTGCATCGTACAAAGCTGTGACCAAGAAAGTCGTTGCAGATTTTGTCAGAGATCAGATTGTTTGTCAATTTGGGGTTCCAGAGTCCATCATCACTGACAATGCCACCAATCTCAACAGTGATCTGATGAAATCCATGTGTGAAACTTTCAAAATCAGGCAAAAGAATTCCACAGCATACATGCCTCAAATGAATGGAGCCGTAGAGGCCGCCAACAAGAACATTAAGAAGATACTAAGAAAATGGTAGAGAACCACAAGCAATGGCACGAGAAATTACCATTTTCCTTACTAGGATACCGTACCACAGTCCGCACATCGACCGGAGGAACTCCCTATTTGTTGGTTTATGGTACCGAAGCCATCATTCCCGCCGAGGTAGAAATTCCTTCTCTGAGGATCATACAAGAAGCAAAACTCAGTGACGCAGAATGGATAAGGAGACGCTATGAGCAGTTAGCCCTCATAAACAGAAAAAGGGATGAATGCACTGTCATGGTCAGCTTTATCAGAATAGAATGTCCAGAGCTTTCAACAAAAAGGTCAAACCAAGACAGTTCATACCTGGGCAGCTGGTGCTGAAACGGATCTTTCCACATCAAGATGAAGCCAAAGGAAAATTTTCACCCAATTGGAAAGGTCCTTAAATGTTTCATAGAGTATTAACAAGGGGAGCACTCATACTCGCAGAAATAGATGGAGAAATCTGGCCAAAGCCTATCAATTCATATGCAGTCAAAAGATACTATATGTGAACTATTCATGTGATGTAAATTGAACTACGCTTGACCTGATTCCCGTTAAGAAGGGATACGTAGACAGCCCTATAGGGTCGGTCACAATTCAATAAAACTTCCATTTTCCCCCACAATCAGAAACAGGGGCAGAATTTTGATGAGGGCCCTCAAAATTCCGAAGCAAGTTCGGCCAACAGCAGCATACAGAATAGCCAGAAATTCACTTAGTTAACTGGGGCAGAATTTTGAGGAGGACCCTCAAAATTCTATGGCAAAGGAAGTCCCAATGTCTCTAATACTGTCACAGTTACTGGTTCATCTAATTGATTTCTAATTTGCATATTACTATGTCTTTGAAAACTATACACGCATGCTTTCGAAAAGAACTTTACTTTTTAGCCAAATTCTACCCACAGTGACTTAAACAGGACCTTCGGTCAAAGTAGAGCATAGCAAGCAGACAAATACACGAACTAACCTCCCCCACAAAACTCACGAATTTTCTTTGGATGCAGGAAAAGGTCATCATCATAGGCATCGTCTCAACAACACAACTGTTATACACAAGACACATTGCCAGCTAAGAATACTTCACTTTTACTCTTACATTTGCATAAAGCTAAGCATTTCCTTCTCCTTGCATGAGACTAAGCCCTGTCTCAATCCCTGCATGAGGCTAAGCTCTGCCTCCCCATTTGCATAAGGATAAGCATTACCTTCTTCTTGCATGATACCAAGCTCCGTCTCAAATCATGCATGAGGCTAAGCCTTGCCTCCCATCTGCATAAGGCTAAGCATTGTCTTCTCTTTGCATGAGACTAAGCTCTGTCTCAATTCCTGCATGAGGCTAAGCCCTGCCTCCCCACTTGCATAAAGGCTAAGCATTGCCTTCTCTTTGCACGAGACTAAGCCATGTCTCAATTTTTGCATGAGGCTAAGCCCTGCCTCCCATTCTGCATAAGGCGAAGCATTGCCTTCTCTTTGCACGAGACTAAGCTCTGCCTCAATTTTTGCATGAGGCTAAGCCCTGTCTCCCATTCTGCATAAGGCTAAGCATTGCCTTCCGTTTGCACGAGACAAAGCCTTGTCTCAATTTTTGCATGAGGCTAAGCCCTGCCTCCCATTATGCATAAGGCTAAGCATTGCCTTCTCTTTGCATGAGACTAAGACCTGACTCAATTTTTGCATGAGGCTGATCCCTGCCCCCCCCCCCCCCCCCCCCCCCCNACACCCCCTATTCTGTATAAGGCTAAGAATTTCCTTCTCCTAGCATGGGACTAAGCACTGTCCCGAATCTTGCACGAGTCTAAGCATTGTCTCTCTTTGCATAAACACAGATATTGCTCTATCCTAATCCTTGCATTATTCTCTTATGTCGGGTTAAGCTTTGCCCTTAACTTTATGCAAGACTAAGCTATGTCTTGTTATCACCTTCAGCATCATGTCTCTGCACCTCATGGGCTGAAATATAGCTAACTTGTCCGAAGGCATCATAGTCTGAAGGCATCATCCCCATAGCCGGAAGATATCATGCCATGTCCTGAGGATCTCTCAAATCTTTCACATCATTATTCAAAGGCACAATGGTTCGAAGGCACCATTCTCATGGCCCGAGGACATCATTTCATGGCCTGCGAATCCCTTACCATACAATTCATGGACCGGGACATCATGGTCTAAGGAAGTCATCCTCACCGTCCAAAGACAGTCTTCATGGTCCAAAGGGAATTTGCACCATGTCTAAGTTTTCGCAACAATTTATACATATGTGCATGCAGTGTATTTTCGTAAATTGCAGGTGGCCCAAAAAGTAACCGTTATTCCAACAGTAGCAATCCCGCTCCAGTTCCCATCCACATCCTTCAAAGTATTTCAAACACCACCGTTCATCATTCGTTACCCATAACCATTTCAAACCCCCAATTAACCCTATTTGGAACATCTTGTCCGTTCTTGCAACAACTCCATTGGTTTACTTCATCATTGGATCCAGAACTATACACGGCCTGATTCCTATAAACCAGGGATATGTAGGCAGCTCAGATGCCAGAGTACGGCCTATATCTTCGAAATCACCCCATTCGGTCAAAATTGGTTATCATTTCTTTACCCGACAACTCTTTCATCCTTCCCGGGTAAAGAGAGCCAGCTATTTATACCCAATTTTTCCTCATATATTTAAATATACATATATACCATCAAAATAGTGCATGAGCATCATCAAGTATTTTTTTCATAATTTTCTATAATTTTTAAAGGGATTTTAATCAATTTATTCCTGTATTTTTATTATATAAATAATTATTAATTACATCACAAATAATTTTTAGGATGATTTATTATTTAATTTGCATACTAAGCTTTAAATATTTTTGGATTTATTTATTATAATTATATTTGCATCCTTAGGCTAAATTGCATAATTTTCAATAATAGCCTATATATGTGCATAATTGCCTTATTTATACAGAAAATAAATTTTATATTTTTATAATGTTAAGTAATTATTTTAAATTATTTTCATGCACAAGTGATAGTTTGTTATTTTATTAATTAGTTTTTATAAATATTTATTTGTTAAATTGGGTATTTAAAATCTAGCCCCCTAAAACCCCAATTTCGGACTAACCCAACACCCCTTACCAGCCCAATACCTTTATCACAGTACCTGTTAGCCCAATCCCTATACCTGTCTAAAAATACCCGACCCAGGACCTTTCGAATCAGGACCGTTGATTTCCAAAATCAACGGTCCACATCGCACCTTTCCTTTAATTAACCCACCCGTCTAAACCCTAATCCTCATTCACCCAAAACCCGCCGCATCTGTAGCCTCTCAAATCCCTCCTCTCATCTCAAAACCCTAAGCCGGTGTCACCCAAAATCACCCCCTAATCCCGTCTCTGATGAGATTCCCTCCTCATCTCCTTACCATATTGGCCCCTCCTCCCTAGTGGCTACCCGTTTTTGGTATTACCTAATTGCTTGCCTGATATGGCAAGCGGATCTTGTAAAGATCGAACCAAAACTGGTTCAAATCTTTAACCTGTTATTTATTTCGTATGTGTTCATCGCCTGTTGTTTGTGAGTACGGTTACTTTCGTATCTCTCACAGATTCGTACTTAACCCTAAGGTTAGGGTTTTCAGATCCTCTTTTGATTCAAACCAAAATTGGTTCAAACTTTAAATTTAAGTGTTATCCCGTCTATATTCATCCTCTTATGCATAAACTCGCCTATTTTTGTCGATTTCTTTTACTTACCCAAAACTAGGATTTCAAACCCTAAATCTGGACTAAATCTGGTTCGATTGGTTTTTTTTTTGAATAATTTCTTGTCTATGTTCATCGCATGCAGTGTATATTTAATTGCATTTATTTTCTGCCAATTTTGTGAGGTTTAAAACTAGGGTTTTAAAATTCTTTCTTCTTTACTGATCGCATGTGATAATTTCATTCCTTGTTTATGTGTGTTTGATTTCTTTCCTTATTTGTCCACCTAATTGAATACTATGTAAACCCTTCTCCCTTTCCCTTAATCATACTCGAACTCTCAATACTTCTCTTTGCTCGTTTGTTTCTGGTCTTGGCCGGCTGAAAGCCAAGGCCAATTGATTCGGTACTTAACTACTGTGGTGTATTTTCTTATTTTCCTACGTAACTGGTAGGTCATTATCCCCTTGCCATTTTATTTTCTATGTCTCCACAATCTGTGTTGTTCGAATAGCATGTTTGAACTTTATTTTGAGCATGATTCTGCCTTTATGCTTCTATAATTCTCTTTTAGTCCTATAGTTGATACTGTTAGTCTGAAATTGGTTATTTTGAATAATATGAATCCTCTTAAGAAATGTGCATAAATTGTCTCTTATGTGTTGCTATGAACCTGTTCTGAATTTGGGTATCTTTAGGATAATGTCAGAAGGTTAAGTAGTCAATTAGTCTTAAACCTTTGAAACTTGTATTGTTACTAGGCTTCTTGTTCTGTCATTTATATTCTTTGGTAACTTGATTTCTAATATGTCTTGGATTCATATGGGTTCTGACTGTTTGGTTTAATAAGGTTGTCCTAAATACTAGACTGAACACCTAACTTAACTAGACTTTTCCAGATTTCAACTTATTTAAACTGTGTGTTTGAGCATGAACAACTTTGCAAACCTTGCTTGTTTTCTTAATGCAAGTCTGCCTGCAATTCTGTCTTCTAAACCTTGTATATTCTGAAATCAAACTGTTTTGAAATTTTCCCCTTACTTCCTTTTATATACTGATTTTTTAAACCTCCACTCTTAGTCCCTTAGGTTCTCAACCACCTCGTGAGCACTGCTAAGGGTCCTCATGAGACTCCTGTGAACTCTGACACACTGGGAATTGGTTTTTCCAATCTCTTGTGAGCTATTCTTTTGATTGTGTGGTTCTGGTGTGAGTATTGCCCTGGGTCCCTAAGGCCCTTGGGAACTTTGACTCACTGGACACCTGGTTCTAATGTGCTATGGATGAATCACTATGATGTTGTTATGGTTGGAAGGCCTGGTTCCCAGGTTTATCAGGGCCTAGTGAAGGCTCCCTATAGTGTTCCATTACTATTATGTAATTCATTTGCTATTCTGGTCTGTAACAACTTTGTAATAAACAAATTCTAAGGATATATAGTAAAGTTGGGGGGTTTCTTATTTCCTTTTTCTTAAACGGGATAGAAATCCTGCCTATAAGGTTTAGTTATATTGTTAATTTTGCTCATTTGTTAAAAAAAACAGTATGCTTAGAAATCCTGCCTATAGGACTTTCGTGATGGTATTAATTTTGAGTTCTATATTTGCATATTAGAAATCCTGCCCATACAGTTGACATTAAATTGTATATTAGAAGTCATGCTCATAAGATCAACAATGTGTATTAGTAATCATGCCTATAGGACCTTGATGTTTGATTTAATCGTTTTTCTGGCAATCTGCATAATTTCTTCCCATATATGGTTTAATAGATATCATGCCTATAGGATAAAAAATCATGTTTGATTTAATCGTTTTTCTGGAAATTTACATAATTTCTTCCTATACATGGTTTAATAGATATCATGCCTATAGGACAAATAATCAGTCTCACACCTAGAGATCATGCCTATAGGATTTAAATCAATTCAGTAATAGATATCATGTCTATAGGACTAAAACCAGTTTCAAACCAAGAAATCATGCCTATAGGACTTAAGTCAGTACAATAATTAGAAAGCATGCCTATAGGACTTAAGTCAGTGCAGTAATTAGAAAGCATTTTTATAAGATTAAAAAGAGAAATAAAACATGTCTCTATAAAGTTAAAATTAGTGCTACACCTAGAAATCATGTCTATAGGCCTATAACCAATAAATTTGTAGAAATCATGCCTTTCCATTAATTGGTTCTGAATTCAATCTCCATTGTCAATCACTTAGGCAATATACCTATAGGACTTAATAATAATTCTGGGTTTATATTTGTGATGTATTACTGTCTGAAGTGCCCAGATTATACTGAATAAAATCAGCAGGAAAACAACAGGTCTTAACACTCGCCTTAATAAAACTACCTCTGCACTCTGTTTTCTCACATAGATATCCTGCTTGTAGGATTTTAAGGTTAATAAAGTTTGTTGATTCGATTGCATGAATTTGTTGTTTTTATGTGTGGAGGTCAATATGAGCCTATATTTGATTTTTATCTGAAAGTCCTAATTGCTTTTGCTTATCGCCTAGATTTTACATTTTTGAGCAACATAGGCTGGGTCTCGAACTATCCCAAATAGAGGTCCTAATACCTCCAGGGCAATAGATAAGGGACGGGTAGTGCACGCATAGGGAAGAGCTAGAATCAACTAGAACGCTTAAGTAACAACTTAAAGATAGTAATCGGGTAGTTGGAGAAGATAGTCTGTGTGCTAAGTACTATGAGTAACGCCCCGACTTAAGGGAGTTACAAAGTATTGCACAGGGTAATCCTATAGGCTAAAAAACACAGGGCCCCCCCCCCCCATTCATGTTCTAAAAAATGAAGTATTTTATTTGCCCAAATTACTTAGACTAATTCGCTTAATTTAAGTTCAGGCGGGACCCACTATTGTGGACCTCGAGGTGTGCCTAACACCTTCCCCTCAAGGTAATTTGAGCCCTTACCCGATCTTTGGTGATGTAAACTAATTATATGAATTATCTGCTCTAGGTTCCCTAATGTACCTTAATCCGTTAGGTGGCGACTCTCTAAATTCCAAGTCCCTACCCTTTCAAAATAGGATTTGTCCCAAAAAAATGTCGAAACCCGATTTCGCGAGAAAAAAAGGGGCACGACAGACATATGGTCGAGAAGGGTTGTTTGGCGTATCTAGACTATGTTTGGGATACCACCGTAGATTCTCCAACAATTGATTCGGTGCTTGTGGTCCGAGAGTTCGTCGATGTGTTTCCTTCTGACCTTCCAGGCATGCCACCAGATCGTGATATTGATTACTGTATTGACTTGAATCCAGGTACCCAGGCTATATCTATCCCACCGTACCATATGGCTCCGAAAGAGTTGAAGGAACAGCTTGAGTAGTTGCTAGAAAAGGGGTTTGTCAGACCGAGTGTATCACCTTGGGGTGCACTGGTACTATTTGGGAAGAAGAAAGATGGGACTATGCAGATGTTCATTGATTACCGCTAGTTGAACAAAGTCACCATTAATAACAAGTACCTGTTGTCGCATATTGATGATTTGTTTGACCAGTTTCAGGGTTCTAGGGTGTTTTCTAAGTTTTACTTGAGATCGGGGTACCATCAGTTGAAGATTCGGGACTCGAACATTCCGAAGACTGCTTTCCGTACTAGATATGGCCATTATGAGTTTCTAGTGATGTCCTTCGGCTTGACCAATGCCCCAGCGACATTTATGGATTTGATGAATAGGGTGTTCAGGCCTTATATTTATTCCTTTGTTATTTTCTTCATTGACGACATCTTGATCTACTCATGTAGCCTGGGGGAGCACGAGAAACATTTCAGAGTAGTGCTCCAAACTTTGTAGGAACCGAAGTTGTATGGTAAGTTCTCCAAGTGTGAGTTTAGGTTAGATTCTCCGGCATTCTTGGGGCATGTTCTATCAGGCGAGGGTATTAAGGTGGATCCCAAGAAGATTGAGGCAGTTCAAATTTGGCCTTGTCCCACTTCGACGACTAAGATCAGGAGTTTCCTGGGGTTAGAAGGTTATTATCACCAGTTTGTGGAGGGATTTTCATCCATTGTAGCACCTTTGACTAGATTGACCCAGAAGAGTGCTCCGTTCTGTTAGTCTGATGATTGTGAGGCGAGCTTTCAGAAGCTCAAGATAGCTTTGACCACAACGCCAGTCCTTGTGTTGCCTTCTAGTTCGTCGATGTACACCGTGTATTGCGACGCTTCACGCGTTAGCTTGGTTTGTGTATTGATACAGGAGGGGCGAGTTATTGCATATGCTTCACGTCACCTGAATACCCATGAGAAGAATTACCCTGTGCACGATTTGGAGTTGGCCGCAATTGTTCATGCTCTTAAGATTATGAGGCATTATTTATATGGGGTGTCTTGTGATACACCGATCATCGCAGTTTGCAACATTTGTTCAAGCAAAGGGATCTCAATTTGAGGCAGCGTATGTGGCTTGAGTTACTGAAGTATTATGACATCACTATTCTTTATCATCCGGGCAAGGCGAATGTAGTCGCGGATGCCTTGAGCAGGAAGGTAAAGAGTATAGGTAGCTTGACATTCATTTCAGCAGAGGAGAGGCCACTAGCTTTGGACATTCAGTCCTTCACTAACAGACTTGTGAGGTTGGACATTTCAGAGCCCAGTCGAGTCCTTGCATGTGTTGTTGCCCAGTCTTCACTATTGGAGCGGATCAAGGCTCGACAGTTTGATGATCCGCACTTGGAAGTTCTCAGAGAGATGGTACTACAGGGTGGTGCCAAGGAGGTTTCTATTGGCGAGGATGGTGTCATGCGACTCCAGGGTCATCTATGTGTTCCTAATATCGATGGCCTGAACGAGAGGATTCTAGAGGAGGCACATAATTCTTAGTATTCCATTCATCTAGGTGCTATGAAGATGTATAGTGACTTGAGGCAGCATTATTGGTGGCGGCGCATGAAGAAAGACATAGTTGAGTATGTAGCTAGATGCCTAAATTGCTAGCAGGTTAAGTATGAACACCAGAGGTCGGGAAGCCTACTCCAGCAGATGACTATACCCGAGTGGAAGTGGGAGCGCATCACTATGGACTTCGTAGTTGGGTTGCGGCGGACTTTGCAGAAGTTCGATGCAGTTTGGGTCATTGTTGACAGGTTGACCAAGCCAGCACACTTCATTCCAGCTGCAACTACTTATACTTCTGAGAGGTTGGCCCAGATTTATATTCGGGAGATAGTTCGGTTGCCCGGTGTTCCTGTTTCCATCATATCAGATAGAGGCCCTCATTTCACTTCACATTTTTGGGGAGCCGTTCAGAGTGAGTTGGGGACCCGTGTAGAGATCACTGCATCATTTCATCCTCAGACCGACGGGCAGCCGGAGCGGACAGTTCATATCATGGAGGACATGCTAAGAGCATGTGTGATTGACTTTGGGGGACAGTGGGATCAACTCTTGCCTTTGGCCGAGTTTGCTTACAACAAAAATTATCAGTCCAGCATCGAGATGGCTCCATTTGAGGCTTTATATGGTCGGCGATATCGTTCTCCCATCAGATGGTTTGAGCTCGATGAGGCTAAGTTATATGGTACTAATTTGGTGAAGGATGCCTTGGAAAAGGTAAAGTTGATTCAGGAGCAGCTCCGCACAGCACAATCCAGACAGATGAGTTACGCGGATCGGAAGGTGCGTGACTTATCATTCATGGTGGGCGATAAGGTTCTCTTGAAAGTCTCGCCGATGAAGAGGATTATGAGGTTTGGGAAGAAGGGTAAGTTGAGCCCAAGGTTTATAGGCCCATTTGAGGTGTTGAGGCGAGTTGGATAGGTTGCTTATAAGCTTGCTCTACCTCCAAGTCTATCGGGAGTTCATCCGATTTTCCATGTATCGATGCTCCATATGTATCATCCCGACTTGTCACATGTGATAGGCTTCAGCACTATTCAGCTAGATGATAGCTTGGGTTACGAGGAGGAGCCAGTAGCCATTGTTTCTAGACAAGACTAGGGCTTCTTATCGGGCGGATTGGGCAGTTAATTACTCTTAACGGTTTGGCTTAACGGTTATCGGCTTTTAATGTATTAATTCGCTAGCCACCCGATAAGATATCGGGCAGATTGGTATCGGTTTAGCTCTTATCGGGCGGTTTATCGGCCTAATTAAATTTATATTGCGTGCATTAATTGTTTGCTAACCGCTAGCATACAAATTCATAATAGGAAATTACACATTGAGTCCAGCCATACATGTCTGTTAACGCCTACATAAGAATGATGTAGTGTGTATTGTGTCATGTGTTGTAGAGTGAAAAGATGAAGCAATGACTGCCAACTTCATCACATAGTAAAGAAAGAATATGGATGGGAATCACTGTACCAGTCATTATTTATATGCATTGAAGAGCGATCATAATCATCAAACATGAGAAAATAACATTTCCTTATCCATTACATACAACAACATTATACAAGTAGCCTAGTAATGTTTCAATGGAGGAAACGACTATTGTTTCCTTATTGATTTAAGATCATATGCAACTGAATATCCATTCAACTAAACCATTCAAATTGCAAATAGAGATCATACAGTAGGTTACACATACCTGCTGCCCCTAGTGTGTTCTGAAGTCTTCACTAGGAGCAATTGTCAACTCAACCTCATGTTTAGCTGGACTTTAGTAGGGTGAAATCCATAAGCAGAACACATTGTAGGCTCATATGAGTCAACACATACATGTCTGTTAACGCCTACGATTAAATCCCAAAGCAGACTACATTACATGAGTCCAGACATACATATGTCTGTTAATGCCTAGCATACAAATTCAGAATAGGAAATTCCAGTCTATATTCAATGTGAGTCCAGAATACATATTTCAAAATTATTAATCCATAAATGAGCAGACTACACAGAAATGTCTAGCATGCAGCTAACGCCTAACAGTTCTTGAATTTCTGCACCTTCAAAGTTCAAACAACAACTTAAGGATTATAAGCAGTAAACTATTTACAGGAAACGCAGATGCGCTCTTTCCCCAGAACATAATTCAAGACAGTACTATCGTCAATATTGTGGGATAAAAGTTGTGGCACGGAACTGATGTTCTTCTATTAAACATAGACAGCAGGCATTAGTTTAAAAAAAATAAAAGCAGAGGTGAATCATAGACAGCAGCTTAAACAATCTTGTTGATTAGATCTCCTAACAAAAAAGTCTGTTCTCTTATATTTTCATTGAAATCCAAAAGTAAATCCAATTCGAATTCTTACCTGATATATTAACACTAAACGTCAATTACAGAAGGGTCTTTTCCGTTGCTGGCTAAATCTGAAGAAAACAAAATTAAAATAATGGTTCTAAGCTTTTATTAATTTATTCATAGAACAAACGAAGTTGTTCATTCCCTTTGTTTCTTGTTCATTTCTCTTAGAAAGGTAACAATATATTAATAATCAACACAAAGGTTGTGTTGGAGCCATATTTACAATTTTAAAAAGAAAAAATATGAGCTTTCGCTTCATACTAGGGCACTAAGAATTCTAATGAGAATTGAGATGCTCTTTGACTTTAAAGACATCAACAAGAAAAGAAATTAGGCGAGAGGGAGCCATATTTACCATCTGATGACTGCTGCTTTGGTTATGGCGAGTCGCAGAGAGGGAGACGGCGAGAGGGAGAGGCGAGTCGGCGAGAGGGAGATGGTGTCTATGGCGAGAGGAGGAGAGGGCGAGATGGAGTAGGCGACTAGGCGTTAGGGTTTCTGTTCTGATTATTTAGGAATTAGGCATTAGAACTTAGAGATAGAGTACTGAAGAGTGAAGAGTGGAAGTGGAAGGGTTTTTGATATTTAATATATATATATATATATGGATAAAAATAAATTTTATATATATATATATATATACATATATATTCTTAACGGATTATTCGTTAAAAAAATGGAATAATCCGCCCCAAACCGATAAGCCGTTAATAAAAAAAAATTCAATCTGTTCCCCGTCCATTAAACCGTTAAACCGATACCAATAAGCCATTAAGCTTCGTTTTTGGTTCGATTTTGAACACCCTTAGATAGGACCGCTAGTTGAGATCCAACAGGATTTTCGCGGAAAAGGTTTAGTAGAGGAGACAACCAGTCGAGAAGACGACTTGGAGTTCAAGGAGGACATGCGGAGCAAATATCCTCACTTGTTCAGCACTCCAAGTATGATTCTAGACCCGTTCGAGGACGAATGTTTGTTTAAGAGGTGAAGACTGTAACGACTCGACCGATCGTCTTGCTATCTAGAACCCTGTTATCTTAAATAAGACTCCTTGTACGTGTTTTTACTATTTTATGACTTGCGGGGATGATTGGCTTGAGATTTGGTTCAGGTTGAAATCGGAACACTTGGTTCCTTAAGTTAGTCTTAAAAGGCTAAGTTTGACTTCGGTCAAAATTTTGAGTAAGATATCTCGAAATCAGAATTTGACGGTTCCAACAAGTTCGTATGATGATTTCGGACTTGAGCGAATGCTCGGATCGGATTTTGGATGACCCGGGAGCATTTTGGCGCCTAATAGTGAAAGTTGATTTTTGAAATTCTTTAAAATTTAGTTCGGAACGGGTTTTGGTAATATAGAGGTCCAAATGGAATTTCGAGATCGACAATAGATCCGTAATGTCAATTTAGACTTGCACGCAAAATTTGGTATCAATCCAAGTAGTCTAAGTACGTTTCGGCGCATTGGAAGTGTACACGGCTAAAATCGGAGAGCCCGATTTTACGGCCACTTCGGCGAAGACAAAGGTTCGAAGGCCCGATCTCGGCATCGAGGGGCACATCGAGGGTTCTTTACCCCGAGGCAGTATAAATCAAGGGTCGATATGAAAAGGCGGAAACTCCCAAAAGGCGCGTGGTTAAAGCTGACAAAGTGCACAAATTAGTACAGGCCTGTACCGTGGCATTAAATAATTGTACCATTCATATCTTCTTGCATTAATTACACATGTACCATGTTGGGATTACCCCTCATTTATAAAGGGGACCCTTGTCATTTTGTAAGATATATGATATTCAATATACAAAAACAGAAACACCCTATGCTCTCTAACAAGAACATTCTCTTCAATTGTCTCATTAAATTATTGCTTTTCATTAATTGTGTTCTTGAGTTATTCTCCATTTAGTGTTTATTATTGATCATAAATAGGCCAACCTTAAGGCCTTCAACATTGTTATACTATCGTCGACTGCCCTTAGCCAAGCTCCTCGAGCTCGACCTCGAGGCCTGCCCGACCACCCTCGAGACTGGCCTCTTTGGAGCCTGGTTTTCTTAACTTAGTTCGTTTCGCACTGATTTCATTTTTCTCGCTTCATACTCAGCATCTATTTCCTAAACAACCAGTATTAAAATAGATCACATATTTAGAACCACATAATCAAATATAATTGTAATTACCATTTTCAAGGTATACAGTTTGGTGCCCACCGTGGGGCTAAAAATAATAGTAATAGTTTTAGTGTTGGTTTTCTAAAAACACAAGTTATTTCTCACACTTTTCCTTGTCCAAGAATCTTCAATTTCAGCTCAGAATATGTCTAACTCAGTAAACGCACACGAAAGCAACGGTCCTTAGAACCACGGAGAGAATGTGTAGCTGCTTCAGGTGCCGATATGCCAGCACAAAACCTTGAAGGGGCACCAGTGCAAATTCTTGTCGATGAAGGCTCGCGCAATGCCCAACATGTCGATGTGAGATCTCTTACAGACGGGAGTATTCGTGAAGAGAGACCAGCATGAAGCACAGGGAATCCCTGCTCAAAGGGAAAGGGAGTTTAGCCTTCACGTTATTTTTGAAATGTTAGGCATAACAAGTGGCTATTGCTCAGCTACAAAGCCATCAGAGAACCCCGAGCACAGCACCACCAGAAACGGCTCCCCGAGTTGAACAGGCACCGGAAAGATCGAGCGACAATGGGTCAGCAGCCGACCTCGCCATTATTAAAATGCTCGAAGACCTCGCAAAAAGGATCGAATCAGGCGAGAAGAAGATAGAGGCTAACGACAAAAAAGTGGAGACCTACAACTCGAGGGTTGATCAGATCCCTAGCGCACCCCCGATCTTGAAGGGTGTGGACTCAAAAAAGTTCGTACAAAATCCATTCCCGTCAAGTGCAGATTCGATGCCTATCCTGAAGAAATTCAGAATGCCCGATCTCCCAAAGTACAGCGAAATTTCATATCCCAATGAGAACATCACCGCCTACACTTGTGTTGTGAAAGGAAACGGCCTGAAAGACGAAGAGATTGAATCTGTTCTGTTGAAGAAATTCGGAGAAACATTATCCAAAGGGGCCATGATGATGTGGTACCATAACCTGCCCCCGAGCTCGATAGATTCAACTGCCATGATGGCGGACTCCTTTGTAAAAGCACATGTTGGTTCCATCAAGGTCGCTACAAGAAAATCTGATGTTTTCAAAATCAAGCAAAGGGATAACGAAATGTTAAGGGAGTTCGTGTCCCGCTTTCAATTAGAACGAATAGAATTACCACCGGTCTCCGACGATTGGGCGGTGCAAGCTTTCACTTAGGGTTTGAATGAGCGAAGATCGATAGCTTCAAAATAGCTGAAATAGAATTTAATCGAGTACCCCACCATAGTTTGGGTAGATGTACACAACATGTACCAGTCGAAGATCAGGGTCGAGGACGACCAATTGGAAGCCCCCTCGGGCTCAGTGTACCCTAGCAGAGTCTTAGTGAAGGAATTCAGGCTTCCAGAAAGAGAGCCAAGAACAAACAAAGAAAGGTATCAGCCGTACGTAGAACATCAGAGAAACATCACGTGGCGTAATGTACCTCGAAATGACCAAATAATGGACCGGGGACATAATCCTCAGGGACTCGTAAGCAAAACAGGATTCGATAGGCAGGCAGGGCTGGTAAAGGCACCCTGGCTATCTGAGTACAACTTCAACATCGATGTTGGCCATTAGCAAGATAAGGGACGCCAGGTGGCTGAGACCCGTGCTATCAGATCCCTCACAAAAGAACCCCAACTTGATATGCGAATATCACGATACCCATGGTCATAGGACCGAAGATTGCAGACACCTTCGAGAAGAAGTGGCTCGACTAGTCAGCAAAGGATACCTTCGAGAATTCCTCGGTGACCGAGCTAAAAATCAATTTCGGTAAAGAGAGGCAAACAAGAAAAATGAAACAGAAGAGCCACGACATGTCATCCACATGATTATTGGTGGATTCGACGTCCCTCAGGGACCCGTTTTTAAATAGATCAAAGTATCTATCACCAGGGAAAAGCGAACTCGGAGCTACATACCTGAAGACGGCCCTTTCATTCAGCGAAGAGGACATTGAGACCTTATCTGAACGTCATAATGACGCACTGGTAAATTCTTTTCTTTTCAATAAATTTCAAATTAAGTGTGTGCTTGTGGATCCAGGTAGATCGGCCAACATAATTTGGTCGAGGCCTCGAGGGTGGTAGAGCAACTCGGGTCGATCGACCAAATCATACCCGCCTCTCGAGTCCTCAATGGGTTCAACATGGTAAGCAAAACAACGAAAGGAGAAATCATCCTCCCGATCAACGTGGCTGGCACAATACAGGATACCAAGTTCCATGTCATTGAAGGTGACATGAGGTACAACGCATTTCCTGGAAGGCCATGGATCCACAATATGAGGGTGGTACCGTCAACCCTTCACCAAATGATGAAGTTCCCTACAAAGGATGGAGTAAAAATAGTATACAGAGAGCAGCACGCAGCAAGAGAAATGTACGCAGTACGCGATGTGGCACCGGCACCTTCAATATCGAAGGATCCAAAAAACAAGCAAACACCTAAGCAACAACATAAACTACATCCTCTTAGGAACAAACAAAGGACCGTGTCACGTCCTCGGAACTGATAACCAGAACGTATCGAGGCTCGAGCGCCATCACGGCTAAGGTACAACACTTTCTTTTTTCCTTTCACACTATACGCTAACCTGAGTGCAGGTGTTCGATTGAAGGGAGTCACAGCACCCCCGAGCTCGAAGGCCTTAGGTGTGAAAGCATGTGTTGCACTCTTTTTCCCTCACATCGGATTTTATCCTAAAAGGGTTTTACGGGCGAGGTTTTTAATGAGGAAACATCTATATGCTACCTAAGGAGAACTCACCAAGTATTCAAGGCTTCTCTCTGATCAACCTCGAATACTGAGGGGCATCCCCCCAGGAGATCACTGAAATATGTCAAAGAGGGTCTCGATAGGAGAATGATGTATCAGACCAAACGGTCGAATGAACCGTGTCCGTGTAGAATAATCGAACCCTCGATGGAAAGAACATGTATACTTGTACCAAGTAATTAGAGAAGAACCTTCTATCATCAAAGCATTTTGCACATCAAAGAAGTTTGCCATTTTTACAAAATACAGCCCCAGGGCCAAAAATTTAGCAAGCGCGAAGGAAGTGTCGTCGACAGCCGCTCCACCGGGTCACTAAAACTCGAAATCGTAAGACCTCAGGGCAGGTAACTCCGAGCTCATAAGTCCTTCTCGAGGCAACATCAATTCCGACTCGGGGTTTTCCCCGACAATCGGTTCATCAAGTTATAAAACCCGAAACCGTAAGACCTCAGGGCAGGAAAATTCTAACTAATAAGCCCACCTCGAGGCAACATACAAATTTGTAAGACCTTAAAACAGGCATAAACCCCATATCAGAGTCAAGGCTATATATCGAACTTGTAAGACCCAAAAGGCATACCCTCTATATAGACACCATGACTATCTCACTTGGGACTAAAAGGCTATGGTCAAACATAAATGACCATCGTCATAAGGCTCCAGCCAAACTAACGCAACTCGGAGACGTCCGACTGTTGCCATAAAATCACAAGCCTTCGCTTACTTCGAAAAAACTTTGAAAAGAATCGGTTAAAGGTTGTGCCAAACTAAAGCATAAGAGCCTAAGTCGCCCTCTGCATTAAATGTTGTACCAAGCTAAAGCGTAAGATCCCAAGTCGCCATCTAGTCGTGTCAACCTTACGCGTAAGAGCCCGAGTCGCCAGTTATGGGTCATACCGACACAAAGCGCCTCAGGGCCAATTTGAAAACCTGAGGGCCGTTGGGCTCGAGTCGAAACCCGACTCGGAGACTAAGACCAATATGGTTAACAAAAGCGCCTCAGGGCTAAAAAAGCGTAAGAGCCCAAGTCGCTCGCTACTTTGACCTTACGCGTAAGAGCCCGAGTCGCCAGCTATGGGTCATACTGACACAAAGCGCCTCAGGGCTAATTTGAAAACCTGAGGGCCATTGGGCTCGAGTCGAAACCTGACTCGGAGACTAAGCCCAATATGGTTAACAAAAGTGCCTCAAGGATAAAAAAGCGTAAGAGCCCAAGTCGCCCACTACTTTGACCTTACGCGTAAGAGCCCGAGTCGCTAGCTACGGGTCATACTGACACAAAGCGCCTCAGGGCCAATTTGAAAACCTGGGGGCCGTTGAGCTCGAGTCGAAACCCGACTCGAAGACTAAGCCTGACACAGTTAACTAAAGCGCCTTAGGGCCAAAAAGGTATAAGAGCCCGAGTCTCCAGTCCAGAGAGCCCCAGGGCCAATCTATAACCCTAAGGGTTTCATCTGAAAGTCCAATTCGTCGGATCAACTGCCAACAGGCAAATCAGATCAAAGAATATTGCATATATATATATATATATATATATGTGTGTGTGTGTGTGTGTGTGTGTATTACAAATACATATTTACAACGCTCCCACAGGAGTCTTATGCAAACAACAAAGTAGAAAATCTATTCTATTTTCAGGACCAGCTCCCTCAAAGGCCCCTCAGACCAGCTCCCACGGCAACCTTCAAGTGTCAACATCAGCTCAAGAGAGAAAAAATCTGGCATCGGTCTCGTCCGCCTCGTCCTGCTTTATCTCTTCCGAGAGGTCAAATCCCCGAGCATGTATCTCTTCGAGGGTCTCCCTTCGGGACTTGCATCGAGCATACCCATTGCCCCCATCTCTCTGTTTAAAGCCCCTCTCAGCTCAGCCCGTGCATCGGCAACTTCTTTGAAATAAATGGCCACCTTCTTATCGGCCTTCGCTCGAGCTAACTCAGCTTCTGCCCGAGCTTCCACAACCTCTACCTTCATATTTAGCAGATCAGCCTCGAGCTTGGAAATCCTGCTCGACTAAACTGAACTATCTTCCCGAGCATTACAAAGTTATATTTCGAGGGCAGTAGCCTTAGCCAAGGTATTCCTTTGGCCCGCAATATGTACGTCTACCTGCGCTTTCAACACTTGGCATTCGGACCTAACTTGCCCAACCTCTCCCCAAAGGTGCTCCAACGCTTCTGTATTTTCCTACAACTGAAGTACCAAAGCATTAGCTCCCAAAGGCAATAAAGGAGGCACCTACCCCCTCATGGTAAGGGTTACCTGGCACTCGAGCTTGCCTTCATATATATGGATCCGATGTGTTTCCACTCGAAGATGTATCAACTATTTTGTCTTCTCATTATAAATAAGCTTGAGAGATTGTTTCTTACCCAAAGCTTCCCACAATCAGGCCTCACAGCGAAGCAGCTCAGCCTTGAGTCTGTCAAAAACCTACGAGAAAGAAACTTCAGATTCAAAGAATGAAGATTTATAACAAACAGACCAGCAATGCCGATCGGAACTCACCTCGGAGCAGAGCCGTTAAGCCTCCTCAAAAGTTGAATGCGCGTCTACTGGCCTAGCCCCATCGGCCTCAGAAGAACCACTCTCGATGGGGGTATGCCCACTCAAAACCTCAATCGATCCGGGTAGTCCCTGGTCGCAAGCATCCCTCGAAGTACCTTCGGGGGCAGAAGCGGAAGACGGTGGAGGACTCTTTCTCTTCCTCTCTCGGGGAACCCCTTCTTCGAAACTAGAAGTCCCAGGCGTGGCAGAACCGGCAAGCTCATGAGGGGCCCCGGCCCAAGCCGTGGACAGAGAATCATCCTCACAAGGGGAGCCGACGTCCGCATAATGGACAGCATATATGAAGCTCTCCTCATAAATGACGTCTCCTTTATGCCTTCGAGAAGGCCCCACCTCATAAATAATATCTTCACCCATAGAGGACCTTTTTCGACTATTGTTCTCCCTCGGGCCTTCACTCTCCTCGAAGGGGCACGGCCTCATTCCGGAAAATCCACCAACACCTGTGACATCAGAGTCAATACACACGAAAGGAAACATTCATCAAAAAGGATACCACACAATTCATACCATGGTGTTTTGCTTCCCATTTCCCCCTCGAGAGGTCACGCCACTTGTACTCGTCATATGTCGAGGAAGATTCCAACTTCCGAGTCCACTCCACAAGATCGGGGACCTCCCGGGGCATCTACAGAACCGCTGAAAAAGAGAAAAAGAAACACCCTTATGAGTTAATAAGAACAAGAGACGCTAAGGCGCGACATGGTGCTTACGTTTGAAGTTCCATTTCTCGGGAATGGCAGAAACTCCTATAGAATGACGTCGACGGTCCTCACCTGAACAAACTGACTCATCCATCCCCCGGTGTTGTCCTCATCATCGCTAGCTATAAAAGGCCTCATGGACCGATGTCGCAGCGCAATCAGGCCTCGACAATGCTAAGGTCGGTATAACCTAATGAGGTGGCTAAGGGTAAAGTCAAGCTCTGCCCTTTCAGTGAAATACCTCATCATCAGCACTATCCACCAAAAGGACAGATGAATCTGCGCCAAGGTGACTTGGTACTTTTTATAAAACTCGAGTACAAGTCGGTCGAGGGGGCCCAATGTAAACGGGTACGTGTACACGGTCAAGAATCCCTTTACGAAGGTCATGATGCTTTCATCTCAAGAGGGTATCTGCAGCACCACATTTTCCCCCCAGCCGTAGTCTCTCCTCACGGCCTCGAAGTGATCTTCCTCGATCGATCGAACGAACCTCGAGGCGTGTTCTCGATGGCCCAGGGCATCATAAGGTTTCTCTACTGCAAAGTCCTTTTTTATAGCAAAACAATACGAGGTCAGCTCGCTAAACACCATTGGTATGCCACCGGCTAGACTAGGGGCAGTGGAAGAATTTCCCTCTTCTTGATGAACGGACTAGGGAACAGCAACAATAGCCACTCAAAGCAGAGGGTTTTTCACAAAAATGCAAGAGTTGGAATAAAGGAGAAGCATGAACATTTATAGAAGGAAAGGAGTCCACCAACTGCCTTAAAGGCCATTCAATTTCTGACAGGTCGTCATGGGACTTGGGGAAGTGTACCGGTGGGGCCACCTCGGTCACTTCACGGTCACATCGCATCAATAGTACCATCGCAGGAGGTTCGAGGAATCGAAGCTAGCTGATCGACCTAACCTCGAGAAGGTGCCCGATCTCGAGGAATCCTACTGCTGCAAGTACGAGTACCGCGGAAGCAAAATATCAAAGCATAAAAGTCATGTTGAGGGGAAAAAGTCACGGAACTAAACTTATGCAAAGTATGATGTAAAGTGTCCTATTTCCAAAAAATTTGGTTTCAAAGTGTTCTTTACAAAAAAATCCCCTGAAGGATCCCACAAAAGAAAGGAAAAACAACTATTTTACGTCTCCACCGCTGTCCGAACCGCTTTCAGAGCTCTCGTCCGATGAACTCGACACCGCCAACTCCTCCTCCAGGGCCCGGGCCTCTTCAATCTCGGCAGAGAGATCGACACCTATGGCGCTCACTTCCTCGAGGGCCTACCTCTTGGCTTGAGCGCGAGCATAGGCAACTGCCTGAGTCAGCTTTAGCTCAGCTTTCTCGTATATCTCCCTTGCCCGGGCGTTTGCAACAGAAGCATCCCTCTTGTACGAGGAGACATATTCATTGGCCTCGGCCTTGGCCTCAGATAGTGCAGCAGCCTCCTCTTGAGCACCTCGGAGAAGGTCTTGGGCCGAGGATAGCTTCCCCCGAAGCACCTCCCCCTCCGAGGTTGCAGCATCGTTCAGCCGAGCTAGTTCCACGACTTCGGAGTCCTTGGCCACAACCTCTCCCGGAAGCTGCTCCACCAAGGCATCATTCTGCGTAATTTGAGAAGTAGAAAGTAAGTCAATCAGCACCGAAGCGTCGCAGCTAAACGGTGAGAATGTGGATACTAGCATACCTTCTCAGAGAAATCAAATCTCTCCCGAAGCACTCTATCCAAGCTCGCCCGAAGGTTGACCAGTTCCTTCTCCTTTCGAGCGCACAACGCCTCGAGCTCGACCGAACCCACTATAAGCTTCTCAAGCTCCCCTCCACGATGAGCCAACTCATCTTGCAACTTGGAGAAATCTTGGTCATATAGCCTCTTGACCTGCAACACAGAGAAGGGAAATAAAAAAAAAAATATATATATATATAATGAGAATAAAAAATCAAAAAATGGGTATGTTGTTCTCAAAAGTCACCTGCTTTTGGAGCCTCTTGGCTTCCTCGAGAGCAACTGGGGCACCAACATCGCTCTCCTCATCTACTCCTTCGAAGTAGTCCCCGAATGCATTATCCTCTCCATGAGAGGTCCCTAGACCAGGGAAACCCCTAACTTTAGCATCCTGTATCTCCCCTGGAGAGAATGACGGGCCCGAATGAAATCCACCAGCGATGTCGTCCTCCATTGAGGTTTCTTCCCTATCTCGGAAAGCTCCAGTAGCGAGCCCTCCGAGTTCCTCACCTCCGACTGTGCCATGTCCGATGAGTGTCTCGAGGACTGCGCCCAAACCTTCCTCGAGGGTCTCCTCTACGTACGGCGGGTCCGCATCGACCGCCCTTAGCTCAACAGGCGAGTGCCCAGCGGCTCCCAAAGCGTCAGAACTTATCATCACTTTCTTCCTCGACCCGCAAACCCTCAGCGGACTCTGAAGATATGACCGTGGCCTCAATTTTAAGCTTCCGAGCCTTTGCCCTTTTTGATAATGGAGACCCTTCCAAGGCCTCTTTCTTCCTTTTCTTATCTTTTGCGGCCTTCAGAGCCTCTTTCTCACCAGGTGGAGGCGGTCTCATCATCACTCCTTCACCAAGGCCTACACAAGAATATCATGTCAAAAGCATCGTCAGCAAAAAATCTCACAAAGAATATGAAAACGGTAACGACAGGAACATACCATGATTCTTGGCCTGCCATCGTATTTTGGCCATCTCCTGCCATACACGCTTGTTGTATGGGAAAGCAGATTTTAAATGTTTAATCCACCCCGGAAGGTCCTGAACCGCACTGGGAAACCAAACAGTGGCTGCAAAATTAAAAGAAAGTCAGTCGAAAGAGAAGGAGACAACGAAAGCACGCTCGAGTCGAAGGTACTTACGTTTCATGTTCCACTCCTCCGGGAATGGAATTCTGTCAACTGGGATGATATCGGAGGTTCTGATTCTGATGAACTGGCTCATCCAAGCTCGGTCCCTATCCTCATTGATGCAGGCGAGGAACGCCTTGGTGGATCGACGGTGCAATTTAATAAGGCCCATACGGAAAAGTCGAGGGCTATATAATCTGATCAAATGGTCGAGGGTGAAGGTCATTCCCTCGACCATGTTGGCAATATGACCAAAAATATAGACAATCCTCCAAAAAGAAGGATAGATCTGACCAAGTGTCACTCGGTATTGGCGGCAAAAATCAAGAATCACCGGATCAACCGGTGGGGAAGAAGAATCAACAGGACCTAAGGTGAAGGGATATGTGTAGACGCTAAAAGCTAGGATTGTGCG
Organism: Nicotiana knightiana; assembly: GCA_005239525.1. Lineage (NCBI taxonomy): Eukaryota > Viridiplantae > Streptophyta > Magnoliopsida > Solanales > Solanaceae > Nicotiana > Nicotiana knightiana. The sequence continues at coordinate 25,410 of ML372464.1, forward strand.
TGACTATGCTTTCGTCAGCCGTGGGAATGTCTACTCGAGATGCCTCCCCCCAGTGGCAGTCGAGTTTCACCCTCTCAACGTCCGATATTACGCTTATATATCGGGACATGGGCTCACATAGGACTGGTGTAGAAGGAGGTTTTTCTATTGAAAAGTCAGAGATGGTGTCGAAAGGGCCAGGAATGCATTTTCCAATGGTAGGAGGGGTTTTTTATTTTCTCTTAGACGGGCGTGATGTAGTAGCAGCCCCCTCCTTTTGTGGAACTTTTTTTGAGGTCTTTGCCATGGTGGCTATCGATTTTTGTAGTAAGAAAGTGGGAAAAACATAAGCAGGAAGAAGATAAGAAGAGAGAACACTTAGACGAAATATGATGGTTTGAAGAAGAAGATGTGAAATTATGAAAAGCAAGTTATTTTGGTATTTATAGGGGTCCTTTGGATGAACTTGAAGCGGGAAAATCGAACCTGTGACGGTTCATGGGCCCCTCGAGAATTGTGTTGACACCTACCTCTACACAGCTTTTCGCGTCACATCATTTAATGCTCTAAAGGGGCTGACGTCATAATAGGAGTGTCGAAGGGGTGGAAGGTCAAAACAATTTCTTATCTCTTCATTCTAAGAAATGCGAGGACCATCTATACACGGCTAAATCGGAGAGCCCGATTTTACGGCAACTTCAGCGAAGTCAAAGGTTCGAAGGCCCGAGCTCGGCATCAAGGGGAACGATATGAAAAGGCGGAAACTCTCAAAAGGCGTGTGGTTAAAGCTGACAAAGTGCACAAAATAGTACAGGACTGTACCGTGGCATTAAACGACTGTACCAGTCATATCTCCTTGCATTAATTACACATGTACCATGTCGGGATTCCTCCTCATATATAAAGGGGACCCTTGTCATTTTGTAAGATATATGATATTCAATATACAAAAACAGGTACACCCTCTGCTCTCTAACAAGAACATTCTCTTCAATTGTCTCATTAAATTATTGCTTTTCATTTATTATGTTCTTGAGTTATTATCCATTTATTGCTTATTATTGATCATAAATAGGCCAACCATAAGGCCTTCAACATTGTTACACTATCGTCGACTGCCCTTAGCTAAGCTCCTCGAGCTCGACCTCGAGGCCTGCCCGACCACCCTCGAGACTGGCCTCTTTGGAGCCTGGTTTGCTTAACTTAGTTCTTTTCGCATTGATTTCATTTTTCTCGCTTCATACTCAGCATCTATTTCTTAAACCACCAGTATTAAAATAGATCATATATTTTTAGAACAACATAATCAAATATAATTGTAATTACCATTTTCAAGGTAAACGGGAAGTAAATTGAAGCACTTGAAGTTCTTAAGTTTGAATCAATCGTTTTGGGCTGCGATTCTTAATTTTAATGTTGTTTTGGGCGTTTCGAGAGTTCGAGCGAGTCCGTTTTATGATTCCATACTTGTGGATATGTTCGAGAGGGACTCCGGGGGCCGCAAATGTCGATCGGAAGAGGCTCGGACCAATTTGGGAGCTGAAGCTCCCCTAGATCTGTCATAATCGCACCTGCGCTTGGCCAGCCGCAGGTGTGAGCCAAGCCTCGCAGAAGTGACCAAGGTAGGGCAGCCCAGGTTCCACAGTTGCAGCCCATCCTCCGTAGAAGCGGAAACCCGTCCACAGAAGTGACTCCAGCCAGCCAGGGGATTTCCGCATAAGTGAACCTTTGTCCGCAGAAGCGAGGGCGCAGGTGTGTCCCCACGACCGCAGGTGCGAAAATCGCTAGAGGAAATGAACCTCATTTAATACGGGCTAGGGCCATTTTTATCACATTTTCTTCCACTCCTAGGAGATTTGAGAGCTTCTAAGGAGGGAATTTCGACCTATCTTTGTGAGGTAAGTAATTTCTACTTGATGTGAGTTTAATACATAGATTATGGGTAGATACCAACATGAAAATTTGGTAGAAACCATGGGTTTAGAAGAAAAATATAGGGTTTAATAAAAACGGGATTTTACCACGAAAATGATCATGAAACTTAGTGAAAATTATATATTTATGTTCCTAAGGTTATGGGTAACAACTGTCTTCGAAAATTTTTGGAATCCGGGCATGTGGGCCTGAGGGCAAATTTTAGGAATCTTGCATTTTGGATTGGGTAATCACTTTAACAGTGGAGATATGAACTTTTGAGCATATATTGATTAATTTATGTAATGTTTGACTAGTTTCAAGTCGTTTGGCATCAAATTTGGAGGTTTGAGCACATTCTTGAATTTGGAAGTAGGCGTCGAGACGAGGTTAGTCTCTTTTCTAACCTTGTAAGAGGGAATTTACCCCATATGTGAACTTGATCAGTATGTGTTGTTATTTGTGGGGGATACGTACGCATGAAGTGACGAGAGTCCGTAAATACCTACTATTCATGTTTATGTCCGGGTAGTTTAGGTCCACACCATACTCTGTGGACACTGTGATTTGATTATGTTTGTTAACTGTGTCAAATGGAACTAAGTTGAGGATTTTTAAGAATTTAAAAGCTTCAAGTTGAATTGTCTTTATTTTTGAAAAGAATCAAGGAAGGGTTATGATGTATTGATAAATTTATATTTGACCGCATCGCAAGTATATTCCGCGAGCGGGGTAATTCTTTCCACTACTCTCATGGGAGCGGGTTGTTCACCTCAGCAGGTTAATAGATGCATCTATGGTTCGTGTCGTTCTACCCTCGGCAGTGCACAGTTTACGTTTATATTGGATCAGGCCGAACGTCCTCGGCGGAATTTTGTGCGTAATAATAGAACGGAAAGTCCCTTTTATAATTGGTATAAATTTGCTTGAGAAATCCTTTTTTTAAATGAGGGAAGTGATTGGGTTTTTAAATATGGTGTACAATTGTTCAGTTATTTTTCTTATTCTAGATTTTATTGTTATATTTGCATATCATGTTTAATTAGAATTCCATATTATCATATTGTTGGCCCTTAGTAAGTGTCAGAGTCGACTCCTCGTCACTACTTCTTCGAGGTTAGACTAGATACTTACCGGGTACATATTATTTATGTACTCACGCTACACTTCTGTACTTAATTATACAGGATCTGAGGTAGGTGCATATGGTTACCAGTCTGGTGTGCAGATTTGATCAGGGTTGGCTTGCCTAACAACGGCGTTGTGAGCCATCACGGCCTATTGTGGAATTGGGTCGTGACAACCTCGGTTTCTAGGAGGGGATTAAGTTCCTTAACGAAATACTGTGAATTCAGTAGGCTCGGATTAAATTCTGTTTCTTCATCATTTCAGTTTTTTACATTTTTTTGTTTACAGAATTACTTTGCAAATACAGTGTACTAAAAAACTTAAGGAACTTAATTATATTTTGTATTTGTTTTGTATATATTGTTCTGGAAACTAAAACTTGTGTGTTTTTCTACTCCCAATTTGGAGATTAAAGACTTCGTGGTTTTCTACTCCAATTTTTATCTTAATGTATATTCTGTTTTGTTTTATTATCTGTTATTGGGAGATTAAAATCTTAGTGATTTTCTACTCCGTTGGAGATTAAAATCCACGTGATTTTCTACTCCAGTTTATTCGGTTCGAAGATATAAAAACTTCATTGTATATTAAATATTTGTTTGTGTCATTCTTTTACAGAATTGGAAACTGAGAACGGAAACCATCATGTTCCTATGGTGACTTCCAATGCACCGACAAGCCGAACAACACCGGCATTAGCATCGGCACCAGCAGGAAAGCCCGTAAAATTTTTCGAGATTGATTTCAAGCGATGGAAGCAGAAGATGTCTTCTACTTGAGTACTTTAAGTCTACAGAAGTTCATTAAGGAATATTTTCTTGTTCTGCCTCACGAAACTCCAAAAAATGAATGCTTTCTCGTGACTGAGGCGTGGAAGTATTTTAATTGTTGTGCAAGAATTATATTCATAGCAGACTGGAGGACGATCTATATACCGTCTACAGTAATATGGAGACGTCAAAAGAACAGTGGATTGCGCTTGAAAAGAAATACAAAACTGAGGATGCCGGGATGAAGAAATTTTTTGCCACAAAATTTTTGGACTACAAAATGGTAGATAGCAAGTCTGTTATTATCCAAGTTCACGAATTGCAAGTGATTATTCACGATCTCCTTGCTGAAGGTATAAGTCGACCTAATACTTTTGTTGAAAGTATTGATTATATTATTATTACTAATATAATACTCATTCAAGGTCTTGTCATCAATGAAGAATTCCAAGTTGCAGCAATGATTGAGAAGTTGCCTCCTTTATGGAAGGACTTCAAAAATTACTTGAAACACAAACGCAAGGAGATGTCGCTCGAAGATCTCATTGTTCGGTTGAGGATCGAAGAGGACAACAAAGCTGTTGAAAAGAAGGGTCCTGGAAACTCAACAATAATGGCAGCAAACATTGTTGAGGATGCTCCACAATAATAAAAAGAGGAAGAAGCCTTCTGGACCAAACAGCAACCTATGCAAGAAGCGGTTCAAAGGAAATTTCTACAACTGCGGGAAAGTTGGACACAAACCTGCAGATTGTCGTGCTACAAAGAAAGACAAGAAGAAGGGTCAAGCAAACATGGTTGAAAAGCTCGAGGATATTAATGACTTATGTGCTATGCTTTCTAAATGCAACCTGGTGGGAAATCCTGAGGAATGGTAGATTGATTCCGGAGCCACTCGCATGTTTGTGATGTTAGAGAAGCACTTGCTACATATGCTCCCTTTGGACTCGAAGAGACTTTCTATGGGAAATTCTGCAACAGCCAAGATTGAAGGATGTGGCAAGATATTTCTAAAAATGACTTCTGGCAAGGTGGTGACTCTGAACAACGTCCTTCATGTTCTTGAAATTAGGAAGAACTTAATCTCTATTTCATTTCTCTTCAACAACGGGTTTAAGTGTATTTTTTTATCTGATAAGATTGTAATAAGTAAGAACGAAATGTTTGTAGGAAAAGGTTAGCTCATTGAGGGCCTTTTCAAACTGAATGTAATGATCGTTGAGAATAATAAAATTTCATCTTCTTCTTACTTACTTAAGTCAAATGATTTATGGCATAAACGCAATGTAACAAGAAAATCAAAATGATAAGAAGTGATGGGGGTGGTGAATACGAATCTCCTTTTGAAGAAACATGTTTAGAATATGGAATTATTCATCAAACAACGGCCCCTTACATGCCCAAATCCAATGCGATTGTGAAAAGAAAGAATCGTTCATTAAAGGAGATAATGAATACCTTATTGATAAGTTCTGGTTTGACATAGAACTTGTAGGGGGAATCCATTCTTATGGATAACCGGATACTAAATCGAGTACCCCATAGCAAAATGCAATCCATCCATATGAAAAATGGAGAGGAAGAAACCCCAATTCGAATTATTTCAAAGTGTGGGGGTGTTTGACAAAAGTGCAAGTTCCTAAACCCAAAAGGGTAAATATAGGACCGAAAATCGTTGATTGTGTTTTCGTAGGATATGCAACCAATAATAAAGCATATCGATTTTTTGTTTATAAATCAGAAAATTCTGACATTCATAATAATACGGTTATAGAATCAGGTAATGTTGAATTCTTCGAAAATATATGTCCGAAAAAAAAATAAATGTGAGCCGATTGGTGAAGGATCTAAAAGACCTCGGGAAGAAACAAAAGAAAGTACATCTAATTCGGAGGATCCTAGACATAGTAAACGTCAAAGAACGTCTACTTCATTTGGACCAGATTTTGTGACTTTCTTATTGGAAAATAATCCTCAACATTTAAAGAAGCTATGTCTTATTTGGAATCATTATTTTGGAAAGAGGCAGTCAATAGTGAAATAGAATCCATATTGAACAACCATACATGGGAATTGGTTGATCTTCCTCTTGGAAATAAATCGTTGAGTTCGAAATGGATTATTAAGAGGAAAATAAAAGATGATGGCACTATTTATAAATATAACGCAAGATTTGTGGTCAAAAGATATAGACAACGATAAGGTCTTGACTATTTTGATACATACTCTCAAGTTACTAGTGGTACGTTCATACGAACGTTAGTAGAATTAGTTGCGGTATATGGTCTTGAAATTCATCAAATGGACGTTAAGACGGCTTTCTTAAAAGTAGATTAGGAGGAAGAAATCTACTTGGAACAACCTGAAGGGTTTATGGTTCCAGGTAAAGAAAAGAAGGTGTGTAGACTTGTTAAGTCCCTTTACGGACTAAAACAAGCACCCAAAAAATGGCATGCAAAATTTGACCAAACAAAGTTTTCAAATGGTTTTAAGATAGATGAATGTGATAAATGTGTGTACATTAAGAATATTCCAAATCACATAATCATTATTTCCTTATATATAGATGATATATTGATAATGAGTAATGACATTGCCAATATAAATACGACTAAGTGTATGCTAACTAGCAAGTTTGATATAAAAAACTCGGGAGTTGCCGATTTATTTTTGGGTATTAAGATCCATAAGACTCTTCAAAGTCTGGCGTTGTCGCAATCTCAATACATTAAAATAGTACTTGAAAAATTCAAGTACTTAGATTTTAAAGGTTCAAAGACTCCAACTAACACGAATCTTGCACTAGCAAAGAACAAAGACCAAAGCATATCACAATTGGATTATGCTCGTGTGTTGGGATATCATGAATTGTAATCGGCCAGATATAGCTTGTGATATAAGTAAATTGAGTCGATACACGAGTAATCCATGTCAATCTCATTGGATGGCGATGAAACGAGTTTTGGATATTTAAAACATATCCAGGACTTTTCTTTGCATTATAGTATATATCCTGCGGTGATTGAGGAATACTGTGACGCAAATTGGATCACCGGCTCAACAGATTCTAAGTCCACAAGTGGATATGTATTCACTATAGGTGGAGGAGCGGTACAGTCAAACCTCTCTATAACAACATCGTTTGTTCTGGATATTTTTGGATGTTATAGCGAATTGTTATTATAGAAAATATTTATTATAATAGAACATGAAGTTTAGTTCCGAAATAATTTGGTTTTTATAGTGAAATGATGTTATATAAGGATGTTGTTATAAAAAGGTCTGGCTGAATCTTGGAAGTCGTCCAAACAAACTTGTATTGCCCGCTATATAATGGAGGCTGAGTTCATAGCCTTAGATAAGGTCGGTGAAGAAGCTGAATGACTCCGAAATTTCTTGGAAGATATTCCATTTTGGCCTTAACCATTGGCCCCAATATGTATACATTGCGATAGTCAAGCGGCAATTGAAAGGGTTGGTACCGTTATGTATAAGGATAAATTTTGTCATATACGACGAAGACATAAAACCGATAGGCAATTACTCTCTAGAGGAATCATCACGATTGACTACGTAAAGTCAAGCGATAATGTGTCAGATCCATTTACGAAAGGCCTAACTAGAAGGTAGTTGAGAAATCATAGAGGTAAATAGGACTATGGCCGAGGACAAGTCATTGTGGCGGTAACTCTACCTAGAAGAATGGAGATCCCAAGATCCAGGTTCAAGGAGATCAAACAAAGTCACTAATGATGGTTCAACATTGTCAACTAAAATTTTGGTTCATTCTCGTGATGAGACATTGTTCAGCAACAAGGATAAAGTACTAAAGTTTTTTAATGGTTTCTAAATTTGATACATGGTATATACGGTATAACACGTTTAGGAATCACCTATGTAAGTGTGAAGTGTTAGCCGCTTCAAGGAGAATTTTGCAAGGCCAATTCTCTACGCACTTATGAAACCAGGCGATGTTCAAGGTTGAAATGAATACAACAATGAGAATCAAAGACGGTTAAGGGTTGATTGTGTGACTTATGATTGTCTAGGTATACACCAAAGTTCGACGGATCAAACATTTCAAATCTACCGATTTTACCGAGTATATCCGACATAAATTCGCTACGGAAAGTTCAAAAGGAAACCTACTTATCCGGATGTGATTAATCCTTGCTTGCGAATCGCACAGTTTTTCGTGCATATTTTCATGATATAGTTATTCGCCATTCATGTGGGGGATTGTTGGGTTTTAGCTTGTTAAAAGCTTAAAATAAAGAGTGAATGAGAAATGGAGGAAAAAATAAAATATTTAAATTTTCCTCTTTGACAAAGAGACATTGTCCCATAATATGGGAGGAAAAGAGTTCTGATGGATATATATATATATATAATTGCTCCTCTTCTAGCTCTTAAAGAGTTAAGAAGAAGGCAAGCCTCGCGGCGTCGGCGTCGCTCGCTCGCTCGCTCGCTCGGCTTGGCTCGGCTCGGCTTCGGATTCGGATTTGGGTTTGGATTTGGATTTGGATTTGGTCAACTGATTGATTGATTAATTTTTCGGACCAAATTTATTTGTTAATATTAATATTAATGTAATATTATTTATTTTTAGTTTCTTCTACATTTATGTTTTTTATGTTATTTGTTTCCCAAAATTACTTTGCAAATTCGGATTCGGATTTGGATTTGGATTTGGTCAAATGATCTTATTGGTTGATTAATTTTTTGGACCAAATTTATTTGTTAATATTAATATTAATGTAACATTATTTAAATTCAGTTTCTTCTACATTTATGTTTTTTATGTTATTTTGTTCCCAGAATTACTTTTTTTGCAAATACAGTATACTAACAATATCAAATGTGTATCACATGTATATCAATGTATACCTGCGTGATATATGTTTGAAACATGTGTCGCAGAAGAATTTTTTGAACTCAAATTTAACTACGAAATTTGATACCAATTCAGTCCAAATCACCTCCAATCTTCCTCAAATTTTGTATCATGACTCATCTATATGTTTTCAATGAATGTCAACCATACCCATGGAAAAAGGTCCTTTTTTGCTTAGTTTTTTTTAATCTTGTATATATATTTTTAGTATTTCATCACCTTATTTGATACCTCATCCATAAAAATTCATTTCCGTCTTGCATCTAATGCGCTTAAAAATATGGAAGGAAATCTTTGTGTGTGATTTTTGAAGAGAAAGAACCTTTTTTTTTGGAGGTTTTCAATTATTATATGTACTTGGCTAGGTTTAATAAGTTTTTAATTAATGGCTAGAGATTAATAAGTTGGGATATTTTTACACATTTATGTAAGATTTCCCAATAATTGGATTATAACTGCACAGTGGGCCCACGTTGGTGTTGCGCAGATACTGTTCGATTGATTATTCAATACTTTGGAATTTATTGTACAAACAATATGTACAAAATTTCATGATTCACATTTTGGCCTTTACAGGTTGCTCTATCTTTCAGTTGATCGACAATATCATCCGACAGCTTATCCTAATCCTGGAGCTAGGGCATACAACCACGTAAGAGGCCGGGGGCGGTGCTAAAATTTTACTTACAGATTTGACAAGATTAAATAGTTTTAACTAAATTTTTTGTATTTGCATTAATTTTGTTTACTTAATGTGTAATAATTTATTCAAATCTTAATTCCTTTTTTAGAATCCAAACGTAAATATTTAAGATGGTTCTTGCTTCTGAATTTTTTTGTTTATGGTCATTTTTTTTATCATGTCGTACTATATTATAAGTGTGAAGATCTAAACGGAAAGTGAAAATATCAAAATGGACATTAAAAAATGAATGGCCATTTTGCCTTTCATTCAAATATTACTCCTACAATGTTATTGTGTGCGTAAAATTATACATGTATGTTTTGTTTATTTCATCTTCCATGTTAATAGTCTTTCTTTACCTTCTTACATTCTTTACAACACTATAAATTTCCTTACTTATTATTTGTATTTTTCGTCTTCTACTGAATTAATAATAATTTTCTTGTACAACTTTTCACATTCTTTAAAGTATTCTATAAAAGTGCAAAATAAGGTGTCTAAAAATTATATATAATAAAGTAAAATAAAATGCATCAAAGAAAGATGACTTTCTCTTGAAAATAATACTTTTAGTAGTTTTTTTCTTTACCAAACAATTCATATTCTATCAAAAACTTTCTAATAGAGAACAAGAAGCAGAAGAATATATGTCTATTAACAACAAGATGATTATTTGCAGTTTCCTCTTCTGTCTTCTCTCTTTCTTTTTTTAAATACGTGTCACTTTATCTTTTTTATATAAAAGAATTTTAAATTTTTCTTCGAGTCACTGTCTCTTCAAGTTTTATTTCTACATGTTATATAGTGTTGATCGTTTTATATGTCCTATTAATTTTTTCTTTGTTATTTCCAACGAATATTCATGGAATTAATTGTACATGTATTTTTTCAAGAGATATATCATTATCCATATTAGAATTGGTAACTACGATAGATAACTGGTGATATTCAAATTATATAAAGTTTACTGTGCAAGTATCTTTTTTTATATATAAACCCATCCATATCATGCAGCAGATAAGTGGTGATATTTAAAGTTTGAAGTCTATTCTAACTTGAGGTCATATTACTTCGACAATATTTATTTATAAATTATCTTCTTTTTTTTCTTTTTGTTAGTTCTTGGAAGAGTTTTAAAGTAAAAATTATATTAATTTTCAAAATCATGTAAAAATTCACAAACATATTAAGCTTATATGGAAAATTTTCAGGATCGTACAGAATACCTTTAAATTATCATATTTTATTCAATTAAGTTAATTGTTCATCAATTTGAACTTGTAATTTTTTCGTTTTATATTTTTTATTGCTCATTATACACATACTTCAATATATTATCTATATTATTTTAATTAAATATGTTCTAATTTATATTCACGTGTACAAAAATTAGTATATATAAAATAGTGGACCCTTATAATTGCATGTTACAAAAGACAAATTGGTAAGACTTTGCAAATTTTTGCACGGAACATATATAAAATATAGATTACCATGCATATCTCCGAAGAATTTGCCACGTAGCTTTTAATTTACAAAATGTCGCCCTCGGAAAACTATTTCAATTTTAATAATCACAGTTGTTTAAGCAATATTTGATTATCATAGTGGAACACTAGGACTTAAAAGGGGCTCGTTTCCTTTAATATCTTTTCGAGATTTCCTTAGAACTTTATTGGTTCAGAATCATAAGACGACGATTTCAAGTATTTTATGAGTTTGGCATTCTAGGACAACGACCTTGTATTAATAATTAGATTGAAAATTTAATATTATTTATATTTTGTAAAATTTTTAATACATATAGAGTGTATGGTTTTGGGTCAATATAATTGGGTGCGGCTAAGACCATGTATTATACTCTACATCCGTCCTTGAATGACGGTGTAAAACACATGTATTTTATTAGTACCATTACATTAACTGGTGCATGAAATAAAAAAAATAAAAATAAAAACTGCATTTAAGAGTGAAAATCAACTATATCTGTAATTTTATCCACTATAATAATAATGTCATAAAGTTATTCTTTCACATTAAAATAAATAAAGTAAACTGAACTTTTCCCACTATAACGTTACTGTTTTGACTCGATTAGAACTATATGGCATACATTCTCCTAAATCAACTTTTTGTAATACCTAGATGGATTTTGAAAATTTTGCTAGCTCAGTTACATCTTGAATCAATTGTGTCAAATTGAAGTAAGAGGAACCCCTTTCCTCCACAGCCATTTTTGCCATTTCTCCCAACTCTTTTGCTCTTTTTCTTCTCATTCCAGCTTCATTTTCTTCACCAAATACTTGTTCAATAACCTTCTTAATATCATCTTTGCTCACTTGTGCTCCCACTTTTTCTTCCTCACCAAACATAACAGGATTCTCAATCCCAGCCCTTACTCCTGTCTTTAGTACATTCACTATTAGCCTCTCATTGCAAAACTGCTCAGCAAACATTGGCCAAGTGATCATCGGCACGCCAGCTGTTATTCCTTCAAGACTCGAATTCCATCCACAATGTGTCAAGAAACCGCCGACTGAAGCGTGAGACAATATTAGTACTTGTGGTGCCCAACCATGGATTAAAATTCCTTGTCCTTTAACTCTTTCCTCAAAATTTTCTTCCACTAGCCATTTTTGGAATTCATCTGACATGTGTCTAACAACCCAAATAAAGGCTCGTTTCGACGATTCTAAACCAATCCCCAGCTCTATCATTTGTTGTGTTGGAAGTCGCGACAGGCTCCCGAGACATACAAAGAGTACAGAGTTTTCTTCCCAAGAATCTAGCCATTTTAGGCACTGGTGTTCCTCAATTGAAGACTTGTTTCCTCGTTCAGCTTTGTCTTGTTTCTCTATATTGCATAACGAAACTGGGCCAATAGTCCAAATTTTCTTGCCTTTGGCCTTTTTCAATCCCTTGACATATTCTTGTTCTAAGTCCTCAAAACCATTCACTACTATCCCATAAGCTTCATCCTCGGCTTTCTTCATTTGATCCCCTAATTCTTTCCAATTTGAATCTCTTGGCCTAACAATATTTGCAAGCTGAGCTTTGTTTAGTTCAATTTTGTCATGTAATCCAGGCACTTGAAAATACTCTTTATCAGAGACTATATTTTCCAACTCTTTCCAACCTCTCAAATTATGTAAACACAATAAAGAGAAACAACACATCCCATGGAAAACAATCCTAGGGATGTTAAATTTTTGTGCAACATTAGTAGTCCAAGGGAAACACATATCAGATATTAAACAATTTGGTGATGGATTCAATTCTTGCAACAAGTCTTCCACTTGGGGTTGAAGTTTTTTCGTAGCATCGAAAAAATTCAACCCCAAATCCATAGATGGAAGCATGTCGAAATTTTCACAACCTTCGGGTAGTCCTGACTCTAAGCTTGGAAAATAGAGGTGAATTACTTGAATCTTTAGTCCTGACTCTATAGCACGATCAACGACTGTCTTGAATCTAGTGGCATTTAGGTGTGTAGTTAGGATTGTGATTTTAACTCCGCGCTGTGCTAATAACCGCGCTATGTCAATCATAGGGATAGTGTGACCTTGTGCCATGAAAGGAAACAACACAAAATGTGGCTCAACTGTGAGAACAGCCATTGTTTGATACCTTGGTAGTAAGATATTAGTCAAAATATCAGAGAAGTTTTGGTATGTCTACTATATGGTTTCAACATTGCTTGTTTTATACTACATGTTTTATTGTGAATTGATGATGTAAGAGCAGACATAAGCATATTCAACATTATCTTAAGTGTGGTGTGTGGTTAAAGGGCAGCACCGATGCGCGCACATATGTTGGGCATGAGGAAGGAGTCGTACTCCAAGAGGTATGATGTGTAGACAGCCTACTATAATGTAAGTATTGGTGGATGTTTTTATGACTCGAACCCGTAATCTACTGATCACACACGAAAATAATTTTACTGTTGCTCTGTATATACATACATAAGCATATTCAACATTATCTAAGGTGTATAGTGTGTGGTTGGCAATGTGAAATTGGATTTGTGAGGATGATGTTTACTCTTCAGTCACATTTTTTATGAAGTTAGGCATGGGATGTCACCAGCATTTTATAACGACAAAATGAAGCTTCTGATTCTTATTGTACAATGAACAAGCTTCTAGAGATATAGCTGCATTTAAAAATGATAATAATCTTCGGAAAAACAGAAGATAAGATTAAATATACAAGATAGATAGTTCAGAATAATATGAATCGTTCATTTCTATGAGGCGGACCAGGTGGTAAGAAACCAATGCAATAATTAACAAACACGTAGAGAGTAATAAAATACATGGGGAGCTTTGATATTGTCTTCAATGAGCTTTCTAATCGAGAAGTTTGTGTCGTATAGTACTAACAAAGCAATGTCATATAATAAGATTATTCAAATGACATGAAATTAACATAATGGATATATATATATATATATATATCCATTTGGCTAGGTCGATGAGCAATTTGGAAACAGCATGATGCTTTTTGTGTTGGGTTTACCACTTAAAAGATGTTTGGTCGTTAGTGATGTTATACATAGTAAGTGATTTTAGTTCTTCAACTGTCAAATGTCAATGGAATTAATCTACACGCACAAACAACCAAGTTAGCCGGTACTCCAAGAGTCCAGAGGAAAAAGAAAAGTTGGCACTCTATTCTTCTAGAAAGAATTAGCAGTGACGGAGTTAGTTTATTAGGTGCGGGTTCGATCGAACCTAGTTATTTTTATGTAAATATTATATTTATATTAGAAATTTTATTATAAATTATGAACATATTAATTAAGACAAGCTATAAGTCTTAAAATATATAAACTTCAAATCTTGGCTCGCCTATAAAAATTAGCTATCTTAACGAAATTTAATACTCTTCTATTACATTTTATATTGTGGTGTTTAACAAGGCATGTAATTTAAGAAAACAATAAAAATATTTGGTACATGTCAAAAGTTACCGTTAGGAATGAAGCATATATGTCGTTGAAGGTAAAATAAAAAAGTTTATATTATAAAAATATTATAATACAATAATTATTTTTTCTAAAGAACACGTGTCAATGTCACAGTGTAGCGGTGCAGTTCGTTATTGAAGGGATATATGTTGACAAAATCAGACTGATGGTCATGAAAAGTCCACATAAACTTATGGGAACGATTGAGAAATCTGATCAGACTGATGGTCTGGAATGTTTTATGTCATCTTCTAGCTACTTGCGTAAGAGCCTGAACTAAGGAAATAGTAGTGGTTATCAATTGATACAGGCACACTGAAGTATTTTTTTCTAAGACTATTTTTAAAAAAAGTATTTTTGGTGAAAACAGTTTATGTTTGGCTAATTAATTTAAAAAGTATTTTTGAACAGTAATTAGTGTTTGGCCAAACTTTTGAAAATTGCTTCTAAGTGTATTTTTCTCAAAAGTATTTCTCAAAAAAATGCTTTTGGAAAGAAGTTACTTTTTTCTGCTTCTCAAAAACTGCTTCTACTTCTGCTTCTCCTCAAAAGCATTTTTTTTCCTTCCAAAAGCTTGGCCAAACACCTTAATTTTTTATCAAAAGTACTTTTGACCAAAAAAAAAATACTTTTGGCCCAAAAAAAAAAAGTTTGGCCAAACAAACTATAATTCTCGTTGGCCCTTGCTTCAATTATAAAGACAGTACTCTTTTAGTAGACTATTGAAAAGACAATATATTCTCAACAAGTTATATTTATTATTCACCATGTCCTGATATATATATCATGCTTTCCTTTTTAGTCTATGTCACGATCCAAATTTTCCTTCATTGAGTGTTGTGATGATATTTAGTTTTAGGGACTAGGTCAGCCTTACATTAACTGAAATAGCAATAATATTTAACTAACATTTGACAATTTCAAGATAGAAAACTCTTTACAATTTACAAATTCCAAAACCAGTAGTACAAGTCATAAGCTCTATTGAGTTTGCTAGATAAACCTCTAAATAAAATTATTTTGAAAAAGGATAAACAGTGTAAATACAACATCAAAAGGTGACACCGAAGCATGCGAACGCAACAGCAGGTTTACCTTGAGTCTTCCACAGCAAAATCCGCACAACTAACAAGTGATCGACTGACTCCGATAAACCTGAATCTGCACAAAATGTGCAGAAATGTAGTTTGAGTAAACCACAGCGGTACCCAACAAGTATCAAGACTAATCTCAGTGGAATAGTGACGAGGAACAGTCAAGACACCTGCTGGACTAAATAACCTGAGTGAATATAAGTGTAGAACTAACAGAATACGATATCTCTATAAAGTTACGCATAATGACAACGACAATATGGTAATTGCAATAAGAAATAGAAACAACAATTAGCACAGAACACAATAAGTAATAACACAGTAGAGTAAGTTGAACACAGTCTAAATCCGGCGAACACAATTAAAAGAAGGGCAGGTATCAACTAGATGAAAATAACCATTTTCCCATAAGGTTTTATCCAATAATCTCCATGAGGTACCGAACCTCCAAAATATTCATAATTCACAGGTCTCAATTTGTGAACCCGGACGACGCACGTGCCAATATAACCCTTCTCACATAGAGGCAAATAGACGAGGGTGTATAGAAATGATCAATAACATCAGGATCCATTTTCTTAAATCGTTAGGGGTGATTAACTACGTGTACGCTTGTGCCAGTGTTCTATCACAGTTCAGGCAACTAATAAGAATAGAAACAATGAATGACACATAAGAAACGACCACCACGAAATGAACACGGTATAACTCACATAGATTAGGAACACCACTACACAAATAATCAACAATAACAATGCCCCCAGGCCATCACAAGTCATCATAATCAATTCCCGACATAGCCCACCTTGTCTCGCCACGTGTGTAATAATAAAGTAAATGCCCATCTAGTCTCGCCACACGTGCATAATAATGTTCCCACATTGTCTCGCCACATGCGTAACCCACATATATAACCCGCCTTGTCACGCTTTTGTAAATATCAATAGTAACAATAGCACGGCAGAAACCTCGTGTAACACCATAACATCCGCACGGCAGAAACCTCGTACATCACAATAACAACCGCACGAAAAAAACCTCATGCATCACAACAATAACCGCATGGCGGAAATCTTGTGCATCACAAGTATAGCACCAACAATGACAATAACACAAGAGTACGATAAATAAATCAACTCAGAAATTCCAGCACTCAAAGAAACGGAAGAAACGGACTCACAAGGAAAGACACAACATAAAATAACTATACCACCTAGCAATAGCTCAACAAGGAAGACAACTATGATAAAGGATAAGTAACTTCATTTAGGATTTAGCACTCATGAAAAAGGTACATCAATTACAATTAAGGATAAGCAACGGAAAGGAATAATCATGGCCTCAATTAAGGATAAACAATTACAAAAGAGATAATAATAAGTTTAAATAAAGATAAGTAATTAGGAGGATAGCATGGCAATCGAAGAGGCAACAACTTCAGTTAAGGCACACAAGAGTCAAATAGGCAATAAGAGTGGAACATGAAGTAATTAATTCCAAATAAAACACGTAGAGGTGAAAGTAGTAAATGGGAAAAACTTAACATAATAAAACAACTTCATATCTAATGAACGTAAGAACCTACGAGCCCTAAAAGGTAAATTTTCCACAACTAAGCCCGTGCATGTACTCGTCACCTCGCGTACACAGACTTTACATGATACAATTAGCATAAAAGACTCAAATCTTAAAGGGTAGTTCCCCCACACAAGGTTAGGAAAGATACTTACCTCGAGAAGATAGACTGACACTCTAAAATGAACTTCTCGAGTGAAATGACCTCCGACGACTCAAATCTAGCCAAAAATAACTTCAAAGCATAAATAAAACTCATAAGAAAATATTCCGGATCATAAAGCCTCAATCTTTATCAACAATTAAAAATTAACCCAAAAGTCGAATCACAGGACCGCACCTCAGAACCCGATAAATTTTATAAAATTCGAACACCCATTCCGATACGAGTTCAACCATACTAAAATTATCAAATTTCTACCAATTCGTCCCTAAAAATATTAATTTTACACTTTGAAAGTTTTCTTCAAAAATTTCCACTTTTCTCAACTCAAAACGCTAATTTACTGATAAAAATAAAGATGAAAACATGGAATATAATAAATTCTAGGTGAAGAACACTTACCCCAATGATTGGCTAGGAAAACCCACGAGAAATCTCTAAAAACCGAGGTGTAGAACTCAAAATATGAAGAAAATGGCCAAACCCTCGACTTTTATGATTATGGCAGGACTTCTGCATTTGCGGACAAGGAAATGCATTTGCACTCTCGCATTTGCCAGTAAAAGTTCGCATTTGCAATCTCAGATTACAAAGACAGGGTCCGCACTTGTTGACAATATAGCCGCACCCGCGACACCGCATAAGCGTCAAAAGGAGCGTCGGAGCAAGATGTTTCGCAGATGCGATCATTAGACCGCAAAAGCGGCATTCGTACCAGCATGGAAGCCTCCGCAGATGCGGCACAACAGAACCTGCGCCAATCGCTGAAGCGACCAAGAACCTCGCAGAATCGGCTCCGCATCTGCGCTCAATACAAGATCCGGATACACCAGCCTTAGCGAATATGTTCCAATTGATCCGAAGCTCATCCGAAACTCACTCAAGCCATTCAGAACCTCAGCCAAATATACCAACACATCCTAAAACACGATATGAACTTAGTCGAGGCCTCAAATCTCATCAAACAACGTCGAAACTACGAATCGAACCATGAATCGAACTTATGAACATTCAAATCTTCCAACTTCTAAAACTCACGCCAAAACCTATCAAATCAACCCGGAATGACATCAAATTTTGCAAGAAAGTCCCAAATACATAACGGCATTTTTCCAACTCTCAAAATCGCATTCTGACCCGATATCACTAAAGTCAACTCTTGGTCAAAGCTCTCAACCTTCCAATATTTCAACTTTTCCAACTTTTGCCTAAATGCTTCAAATTATCCTACGGACCTTCGAACCCAAATCCGGATGCAAGCCTAAGTCCAAAATCACCATACGAAGCTGTTGAAATCATCAAAACCCCATTCCGGAGTCGTTTATACAAAAGTCAAATTCCGGTCAACTGTTATCGCTTAAGCTTCCAAAACTAGAATCCTTCTTCCAAATTGATTCTGAATCACCCGGTAACTGTTTGACCATGCATGCAAGTCATAACACATAATGCGAAGTTGTTAAAAATATTATGGTGTTGAACGGGACTTTAACTCACAAAACGACCAGTCGGGCCGTTACATCCTCCCCTCTTATACAAACGTGTAACAACCCGACCAGTCGTTTTGCTTTCTAGAACCCTGTGCCCCTAAATAAGACTTCCCGTACTTGATTTTATTGATCTATGACTTGCGAGGATGGTTGGTTCGGGATTTGGAAGAGTTTGGGTTGGAATCGGAACACTTGGTTCCTTAAAGTTGGCTTAAGAGGCCAAATTTGACTCCGGCCAACATTTTGAGTAAACGACCTCGGAATCGGGATTTGACGGTTCCAATAGGTTTGTATGATGATTTCGGACTTGGGTGTATGTCCTGAATGGATTCTTGAAGTTTTAGAAGTTCTATAAATGTGGTTTGGGACGTGTTTTAGTGATATCGAGGTCCAAACAGAATTTTGAGACCAGGAAATGTCATTTAGGACTTTCACACAAAATTTGGTAGCATTCCGAGTAGTACAAGTATGTTTCGGCATGTTGGAAGTGAATTGAAGAACTTAAAGTTCATAAGTTTGATTTAATTGGTTTGAGGGTGTGATTCTTAGTTTTAGTGTTGTTTCGGGTGTTCCGAAGGTTCGAGCGAGTCCGTTTTATGATTTAGAACTTGTTGGTATGTTTGGACGAGGCCTTAGGGGCCCCGGATGCCATTCGAACATCACGCCAGTCGAGTCCAACCTCAAAATGAGCTGTTGGTGCACCAGTTCTGGTGCGATCGTACCTGCGGTTGGGCAGCCGCAGGTTCGAGCTCGCAAGTGCGGGCGAAGTTGCGCAGATGCGGCCCAAGAAGCGGAGCCCAGATTCAGCAGATGCGGTCCCTTTTTCCGCAGATGCAGGACCGCATGTGTGTTCACCTGTTCGCAGGTGCGGCCCTAGCCAGCCCTCCCTCTTTTCCGCAGATGCAAACGATGCGAGACCGCATGTCACGACCCGAAATCCCACCTTCAGGCCATGATGGCGCCTAACGTTGCACCCGCTAGGCAAGCCAACGTGGTAACTAAATTGATTTATTAACAAGTGAAAATAACAAACACTGACTAGATAATTGAGATAAAGTGCGGAAGCATTAACAAAAAGCTAAATAACAATAGCTAATAACGAAGAAATCCCTTTAAGTACAAAACCCAGTAGTGGAGTCACAAGCTCACAAACCAGTCTAAGATTTGGCTAAAAATAACAGTTTGAAATAATATGATATATCTGTCTGGAAACACATAGATGACAGAATGAAAGATAGACAGTAACGCCGAGATCCACGAACGCCTGCGGAACTACCTCGGTGTCGTCTGGAATGGACTGAAGGATACTCCCCCGAACGAGGTCCACTGGGTTCGGCTACGTAATCTGCACAAGATAAAGAAGTGCAGGTGTAGCATCAGTACAACCGACCCCATGTACTGAGTAAGTGCCGAGCCTAACCTCGGCGAAGTAGTGACGAGTCTAGGACACGACAACAAATTGTACCTGTGCAGTTCAATAGTATCGCAGAACATAAACAAGAATACAGTTATGGGGAAGAACATACTGGGGATAAAAAGCGCAACAATTGCTAAAACAGTAGAATCAAGTACTAACTGGAAAGTAGAAGTAAAGCAGGAAATAACAACTCGAAACAAGTAAAATAGACAGAAGAAGGCACGGCATGACCCCCCGTGCATAGCCTCAAAATCACACGGCACGGAATGTCCCCTCGCGCATAAATAATAATGACTCGGCACGGAATGTCCCCTCGTGCATCAATAATAATCAATCGGCACGGAATGTCCCCTTGTGCATAAATAATAATCAATCGGCACAGAATGTTCCCTCGTGCATAAATAATGTAATCATCGACACGGAATGTTCCCTTTTGTAATCATCGACACGAATGTTCCCTCGTGCATAAATAATATAATCATCGGCACGGAATGTTCCCTCGTGCATAAATAATATAATCATCGGCACGGAATGTTCCCTCGTGCATAAATAATATAATCATCGGCACGGAATATTCCCTCATGCATAAATAATAATCATCGGCACGGAATGTTCCCTCGTGCATGATGAATATAAAAACAACAATTGATATGAAAGTTTAACAATACGACATTTCAAATGTACAGAAATAATCAACAAAATTCTATTGTCCCGACAAGTGACTCAGCTATAACCAATCTCACTCAAAAGTATAATGTCAACAATAAAATCCTCGACCGAACACATAATCTATAACTTTCTACGTC
The DNA here is from genome assembly GCA_005239525.1 of Nicotiana knightiana. Lineage (NCBI taxonomy): Eukaryota > Viridiplantae > Streptophyta > Magnoliopsida > Solanales > Solanaceae > Nicotiana > Nicotiana knightiana. The sequence goes on from ML372464.1 coordinate 46,294, forward strand.
ATGAAGTAACCTCAAGGTACCACTTCCAAGGTTCCCGATAATTCACAACACGAAGAATATCAAAGACATTAAATAACTCATCAAAATTCGACTCACGGGCATGCTTGACCACAACATATAGGTACCCGTCACCTCACCTATACGTTGGACATGAATTACACATAGCAAATAAGACTCTATACCTATTCCCTCAAGATAAGGTTAGGCCAAACACTTACCTCGGCTCCAAGAATGCAGGTCAAGCCTCAATCACGGCCTTTCCTTTTGAATCCGACTCCGAAACGATAATATTAATACATAATTGACTTAATAACATCAATAATTATTCAATAACTCAATCCCAAAGCCTAATTATACATTTCCCATAATTCTTCCAAAAATACCAAAATTCGACCCCGGGCCTGCTTGGTCCAAACTAGAGGTTCGAACCAAAACCCGATAACACATTCCCCCACGAACCCGAATATACAATTTATTTTGAAATCCGACCCCAAAATGAGGTTGAATTCCCAAAATTTCCAAAAGCCCTAACTCTACCCAAAACCCCCAATTTCTACCTTTGATTTCATGTTTTTAGACCTAGAATCTAGTGATTGATGAAGGAAAATGAAAGAAATTAGAGTTAAGAACACTTACCTATGAAGCTATGGTGGAATGGTCTCCTAAGAATCGCCCAAGAAGAGTGGAGAAGAAGAAGATGGTGAAAGAATGTGAATATCCCGTAACTATTCTGTTTTTGAACCTTAAAAATCACTGGGTGAATTAGCTCTATGCGATCACGGAAAGGGAGTTGCGATCGCGTAGAGGCCTGAGTCACGTGCACTGCGATCGCGAAAAGGGTGTTGCGATCGCGTAGGGTCCCTAGGCTTGGCTATGCGATTGCAGACGGATTGGTGCGACCGCAGAAGGAAAAATACCCAGCCCCCTCCCCAGCTCTCCTATACTCTACGCGATCGCGGGGAAACCTATGCGATCGCATAGTGTAAAAATCTCAGACACCAGAAACAGCATATTCACACCAGATTTTTCCAACTCTTTTGCACCCTGACACCTACCCAGAACTCACCCGAGCCCTCGGGGCTCAAAACCAAATATACACACGACTTCAAAATCATCCTACGAACTTATTCGAGTAACTAAACCACTAAAATAACATCAAAAACAATGCATTAAACTCAAAAATCCATAGAATTTCCTCAAACTTCATAAACTATCAAATTTTCCAATATTGATCCGAAACACGTCAAACCAAGCTCATTTCTTTCCAAATTTTACAGATAACTCACATAACACATATTGAACCTGTTCCGGGCTCCGGGACTATAATACGGGCTCGGTAACACAGATTTCACATCAAAGTTCATTTTTAAAAGTCTTTATTATTTCCAGAAAATAATTTCCTTTAAAAATTTATTTCTCGGACTTGGGACCTCGGAATTCGATTCCGGGAATACGCCCAGGTCCCATATTTTCCTACGGACTCTCCGGGACCGTCAAATCATGGGTTCGGGTCCGTTTACCAAAAATGTTGACCAAAGTCAATTTTATTCAATTAATTATCATAAATTCAATTGTTTAACATATTTTCACATAAAGGCTTCCCGGCTACGCGCCCAAGCTTCACACGCGCATCGAGGTGAGATTAACGGAGGCTTTCAGGGCCTCGAAACACAGTTTTTGCTAAATTTACACAAGATAATCTTTTGGGTCATCACACCGCATGTGTGGTCCACGCGTCGCATATGCAAAAATCGTTGAAGGCAGTGGCCTTCATTTAATACGGGAGTTTGTCATTTTTGACTCACTTCACTCAACACTTGTCGATTTGGGAGCTTCAAAATGGGAGATTTTCACCTAGCTTTGTGAGGTAAGTAATTCCTACATCATGTGAGTTTAATACATATTTTATGGGTAGATTACAACATGTAAATTAGTGAAAATTATGAGTTTAGAGTAAAACCTAGGGTTTTGATAAAAATAAAATTTAACCACTAAATTAGCTATGGAATCTACTACAAATAATATGTTATCGATCCTAAGATTATGTGTAACAACTTTCTTTAAGCATTTTCGAAATCCGAGCTTGTGGGCCCGGGGGTGAATTTTAGGAATCTTACAAATTAGCTTGGGTAATCACTTAAATGGTGGAATTATGAACTTTGAGTATATATTGATTAGTTTATGTAATTTTTGGCTAGTTTCGAGTTGTTGGGCGTCAAATTTGGAGGTTTGAGCGTATTCTTGAATCCGGAAGTAGGCTTGATACGAGGTAAGTCTCCTTTCTAACCTTATAAGAGGGAATTGTCCCCATAGGTGAAATAATTAATTGTGTGATACTATTTTTGGGGGGGCTACGTACGCACGAAGTGACGAGAGTTCGTGCGTAGCTACTAAAATGCTAAGTACGGGTAGTCTAGGATCCAAAAGCATGCTTACTTGTCGTACTTGTAAATGTTATTGATAAACTTAAAAGGCTTAAATCATGTCGAACTTGGTGAATATATTTCTAAAGTAATAAGCATAACTTTCTTGACTGTTAAAAGAGAAGTTGTCATTTCTTGAATAATTTTCCCTTTATGAAATCTTGAATTGGCTATTTGAATGTGTGTATCTATGAGTACCTACGTCGCATGTATGATTCGCGAGTAGGGTAACTCTTTTATTTGTGTTTGACCATGTCGCATGTATGATTCGTGAGCGGGGTAATAAATGCATCTAAGGTTCACGCCGTTCGACCCTTCGGCAGTGCACATTTATTATTTCGTTGGATCGGGCCCTACGTCCTCGGCATTATATGCGCATGCTATTGCTTGGCATTTTTCCGTTATTTTAAATGCTTAAATGCCTTGGAAAATAAATTTTCAACTGAAATTATTGAAATTGCAATACATACATTTATGGAAAGACTTGTCATTTCTTGTCATTTTCTGTTACTAAATCTTGATATTCATGCTTAGTCTCATTCTTAAATATAATGTTTGACCTTAGTCTCAAGTCGACCCCTCTTCATTACTTATTTGAGATTAAGCGGAATACTTACTGGGTACATATTATTTATGTACTCATACTACATTTTTGTACTTAACTGTACAGGATCTGAGACAGGTGCATCTAGCTACCCGTCAGGAGCGCATTCTTGATATCTGGACCGAGATTCCACGGTGAGCTGCTCCTTTTTTTATGTCGTTCAGCAGCATTTTGGAGTCTTTCTTTTGTTATTCGCTGCCTATTATGCTTCAGACAGTAGAGTAGTTGTATTCTTTTGTATATTCTACTAGATGCCCACATACTTGTGACACTAGTTCCTGGCACACACATTGGTGGACTATTCTTTTGGAATGTATTTACTTAATTGGACTCCTTTTGGTCATTTCAATTTAACTTGCCTTAGTTATTTGTTATTTTCGAATGCTTCTTAATTTAAGCTAAGCAAATGATGGAAATGTTTTGGTAAAAATAAATGGGATTCGCTAGCTGATTAGTGTTGGCTTGCCTAACATCAGCGTTGGGTGCCATCGCGACCTTAGACGGAATTGGGTCGTGACAACATGGTATCAGAGCACTAGGTCCATGTAACTCTCACAATTAATGGGAAAAACTAATAGAGTCTTGTGGATCGGTATGGAGACGTCTGTACTTATATTCTGGAGGCTATAGGATGCTAGGAAACTACTCTTTATTCATTTCCTATCGTGCAATTGATGTGTACTAAATTTCATTCTTCTATTCTCTCACAGATGGTGAGGACGCGTAGGACTGATGTCCCAGACCCAGGAGGAGCTGCTTCCCCCATTGCTAGAGGCCGAGGTAGAGGCCGGGGGAGAGCAGAGGCTGGGGAGGAATCGGCCCGAGGTAGGGGACGGGGGCGTCCCCGAGATGCCCTAGTTGAACCACCAGCGGGTCCAGCAAAGGATCTTATTTTGAGGAGCATCGTGAGGTGCCCGCAGCAGAGGCTACCCCGGTGGATTTTATGACAGCGTCGGGCTTCCAAGAGGTCATAGGCTGTATGATGCGGTTCATGGACACCATGACTCAGGCTGGTTTATTTCCAGCGGACCCGACCACATCTCAGGAGGGATGGGGAGCACAGACCCCTACTGCCCAAGCCCCAGGATGTGCAATTGAGCTATATCAGACTCCGGGTACACTACCCGTGGATGGGGCCCAGCCAGTTGCAGCAGTAGCACCTAAGCCCAGGCCAGTTGCGGATGGCAATCCGCAAAAGTTGTTGGACAGATGGACCATGCTACACCTTTCTGTCTTGGGGGGGTGAGCATCATGAGGATGCTCAGGATTTCATTGATAGGTGCAGGGACAGACTGCACAACATGAGGATACTGAATTCTCATGGGGTTGACTTCACTACTTTCCAGCTGGAGGGCAGGGCCCGTAGATGGTGGCAGAGCAGCGAATTCTCCTCCCATTACTTGGGAGAAGTTCACTCAGCTTTTCTTGGACAGGTATATTCAACCCTCCGAGAGGGAAGAGCTGCGGTACCAATTTGAGTAGCTTGATTAGGGTCATATGTTAGTGACCGACTACGAGGCGAGGTTTTCTGAGTTGTCTCACCATGCACTCATGATCCTTCCCACTGACTTAGAGAGAGTGTGGAGGTTTGTTGCAGGATTGCATTCTGGTATTAGGGCCAACATGGCCCTAGAGGTTGAGATGGGACTCCTTATTAGCTGGTAGTGGAGATTGCTCGTAGGATTGAGGGCTACCATCTGAGGAGTAGGGATCAGGGGCAGCAGGATAAGAGAGCATGTTTTTCTGGATAGGGGCCGAGGTCAGTTTGGGAGGGGCCAGCCCAGCAAGCCCCCATATTCAGCACCACCACCACCTCCTCGAGGTGCTCCAGTGAGGCCTTATTTCAGTGCGATGCCAGAGAGTTCATATCGCCCACCAGCCATTCAGGGTGTCTCCGGCGGGTATTCTGGTCATCAGGGTCCTTCCAGTGCTTATTTTAGGGCCATGCTAGAGAGTTCATACATCCTCCAGCCATTCAGGGTTCCTCCAGTGGGTATTCCGGCCATCAGTTCCAGTTTCCAAGGCAGAAGTCTATGGCGCCGAGAGGTTGCTAAGAGTGTGGCGATTCGGGTCACATGAAGAGGGATTTCCCCAGACTTCGGGGCAAGGCAGTGCAGCAGTGTCATCAGCCTATGATTACATCACCGGTTGTTCGACTGCCTAGAGGTGGGGGATAGGTTGGTAAGGGTCGTCCTAGAGGTGGAGGCCAGGCATGTGGAGTTCAGCCAGCTGTTGTTCAGTCAGATGGAGGCCAGCCAGCTGGCGCTCCAACCAGATTCTATGATTTTTTGGCCAGACCAAATACATTGGCCTCAGATTCCATTATCATAGGTATTATTTCCGTCTGCGGTAGGGATGCTTCCATATTATTTGATCCAGGTTCTACCTATTCGTATGTACCATCTCTGTTTGCTCATTTCCTGGATATTCCTCGTGAGTCCCTGGGTACTCCTGTTTATGTGTCCACTCCTGTCGGTAATTCTGTGGTCGTGGATCGGAACTATCGATCCTGTGTGGTCGCATTCTGTGGTTGAGACTAGAGAGGATCTTTTGTTACTTGATATGACTGGCTTTGAGGTCATCATGGGCATGGACTGGTTATCTCCTTATCACTCCATCCTAGATTGCCATGCCAAGACTGTTACTTTAGCCATGCCCGATTTGCCGAGAGTGGAGTGGAGAGGTTCCTCAGTTAGTGTAGCTAGTCGGGTTATTTCTTTTCTAAAGGCTCGACGCATGGTTGAGAAGGGTTGCTTGGCTTATCTAGCTTATGTACGGGACTCCACCGCAGAATCTCCGACGATTGATTCAATACCAATAGTCCGGGAGTTTGCCGATGTGTTTCCTTCTGACCTTCCAGGCATGCCACCAGATCGTGATATTGATTTTTGCATTGACTTGGCTCCAGGCACCCAGCCTATATCCATTCCATCGTACTGTATGGCTCCGAAAGAATTGAAAGAACAACTTGAGGAGTTGCTAGCTAAGGGGTTTATCAGACCGAGTGTATCACCTTGGGGTGCTCCAGTGTTATTTGTGAAGGAGAAGGATGGGACTATGCAGATGTGAATTGACTACCGCCAGTTGAACAAAGTTACCATCAAGAACAAATACTCGTTGCCGCACATCGATGATTTGTTTGACCAGTTGTAGGGTGCTAAGGTGTTTTCCAAGATTGATTTGAGATCGGGGTACCATCAGCTGAAGATTCGGGACTCAGATGTTCCTAAGACTGTCTTCCGTACTAGATATGACCATTATGAGTTTCCTGTGATGTCCTTTGGTTTGACTAATGCCCCAGTGGCGTTTATGGATTTGATGAAAAGGGTGTTCAGGCCTTACATTGACTCCTTTGTCATTGTCTTCATTGATGACATCTTGATCTACTCACGTAGCTTGGGGGAGCACGAGCAGCATCTGAGAGTAGTGCTCCAGACCTTCCGGGAATAGAAGTTGTATGCTAAGTTCTCCAAGTGTGAGTTTTGGTTAGATTATGTGGCATTCTTGGGGCATCTGGTATCCAGAGAGGGTATTGTTTAACCAAAGAATTAGATCCTTTGACCAAAGCTATTTTTAGAATGAACACGGGTTTCTGATAATCCAGGAAATAATAATCGATAAAAAGGAGTAAGTAAATAGACAATAATATAATGCACAAAAAAGTAAAATTTATTGTATTCGTAGTTCATATGTCCTTTTCAGGTTATATTTTCCTCCTTTATATATGGAGTTTCCTAATATAACGTCTGCCCTTTTCAGTGATTGAGCATTAATGACTAATTATGACATTAATGTAACGTTACAATGAGTAATCGTAACTGTTGCGTGAAGGTTGTGTAACGTGTGGATCACTAATTGAAGATCTCTGAATCTGCCCTTTGTTCCGCCTGGTTACATTTTGACTGTGTCTCTTCATCTTCTCAATCAGGTTGAGATTTCCGTAGCTAATTACCCTGTGGGTGTGATTTGTCGTGCCTCTTTGCCTCGTACCTCTTCGTAGAGTCTCGTCCAGCTGTCGTGTTTTCATTGCTCCACATAGACTGCTGAGTCATCAAAATTTATTACACGTGTGAAGATCTTTTTTACCAATACAGATAGTCCCCCCCACTTACCATATATTTATCGATTAATATTTGGTAAGTGGATACTCATTTATGGTGGAAATATTTTGCCGCCGCTTCACTTGAAACATTGCATCTTTCTCTGAATGTAGGCGCCGCTTGTCACTTCTATTTAATCCTTATGCCACGTGGCATTTCCGGATTGGTTCTGTAATTGTTCAGCGCCTTTTAGGGATTTTTTGCGGCTGCATCAGTCACGAAGTGACATCTTTAATTATGGCTTTCCCATCGTTGTTTTTTTTTTCATTTTTGACGGTTGTCTTTGAGTATAAATACCCTTTTTTCCTTTCTTCACTTTCACGAAAAACTTTTAACTTTCATTCCTTATTTGTAAAGAACTTTTTCCTTGACTTTGTAGATATGTCTTCTTCGAACCAATCTAAGGGAGTGATAGATGTAGAAGATTTGACTCCCTCTTCTGCTCCGACGCAGAGCCGGAGAGGTGGTATATTGAGGAGTTTAGATTCTACTCCTTCAAGGGGTTCTTCCTCTTCTCAAATTACTTCCCCTCCTTCTTCTGGGTCGTTAACTTCTCCGAGAGCTAGGACTTCCAGATCTTCGTCCAAAGGTAGAGAACATCACGAACCTTTGTGCGAACCACGAGTCGATGAGATAATACCTGCCGAGTTTACCTTCGCTAGGGATAGTCAGGCCCTTAGAGATCAACTTTCTTCGTCGTCATCTCTTGATAGTGCTGATAAATACCCTACCTTGATCACCGAAGGTTTTATTCCTCTCGTTCGCAGGGACTATTTTTGGGAGTCCGATTTTCCTGTCATCGCTCCAAATGGTAACCAAAGAATAACGTCTTACAAGACGGGGTATTCTTTTGCTTATACCTATCCCTTTACATTAGGGTTTAAGCCTCCCATTGACCTGGCTATCATCGAGTTCTGTCGATTTTTCAAAATTTGCCCGGGACAAGTCGGTCCTCTTGTATGGTGAGTTGTTGCATGTCTTAGATGTTTGGCTACTTTAGCTTCGGCACCCTTCACCTTTAATCATCTTATTCGTCTTTATTCCCCAATGTTGTTCCGTCAAGGAATTTTTACTCTGGCTGCTAGGAGTAAAAGAGTGTTAGTGACTCCTGAAGATGATAAGGATCGAGGTTGGTACCTTCGATACGTTGTTGTGCCTACAGTTGACTTAGTAGGTAAAGAAAATCTTCCCTTCCCTGAGAAATGGAATCATGCACGTGAGTACATTTTAGGTCACATTCCTTGCTTTTTGCTTTAGATGTTTTACTAACGCCGTAGTTGTTTCTTCTTTTTGCAGTAAAATCATGGGTACTATCGAGAATGTCTCCGGTATCCGAGATTGGGTAGAAAAGCTTTTGTTAACCGCTACGTTGGAAGAACGATCATGGAAGTACTTCTCCGGGAAGTACGGTTGGAGAGTTAAAACTCACGGTAAGTGAAGCTTTTATTTCTACTTCTTTCTTTGCTTGAGTCGTTTTTACCCCTTTTCTTTTAATAGGGTTTCCCGCTCGTGGAGTCTCTGCTGCATCTGTCCCCAAACTGTCCCTGGCTCAAACCCAAGAAATCATTTCTGGCTCTTCGTCCTCAAAGAGAAAGGCAGGTGGGTCAAGGACCTCGGAAGAAGAAGATAAAGAGGAGGGCACTTTGGTCCATAGGTCACGCAGAAGGAAGGTGGTCTCAGACGACGAGTCTACACCTGTCATAATGCTTTCCGTGCTTGAAGTTGGACTTTCCGCCTCCGAGGATGCTACTCCCTCTCCCGTGCATGAATCTATTGACCATTTATTCCGTGAAGGTTTTGGTCCTGCTGCTGATGAAGCTCCCTTGGTTGTTTTTTCTCCTTCTCTTAGAGAATTTCCTCCACCTGTTCCAGTTATTTCTCCTGCTCCCGTGGCTTTTCCGGCCCCTCAGACTTCCTTGCCCGTGGCTCCTGCATCTCTACCTGCGTGCCTTCCGTTACAGAAGTAGGGTCTTCCAGCAGGTAGATGAGGCAGGTGATGATAGAAGTCCCAGCAGGGGGTAGTCTTTTTAAAAAGTCTGGCCAGCCGGATATGTGGTTAAAACCGTTGATAGGCCAGATAGAGAGATCTAAGTTGGACAGCCATAGTTCCCTTACATGGGCTAATGAAATCGTCCATACTTCTTTAAAGGTGAAATGCATTTTCTTGTGTTTTATTCTTGTATGGGTATTTACCATATCTAATTCGCTTTCTTTTGCAGGTCAATCTTATAGGCACGGAGCTTATGAATAGGGTTTCTAACACGGAGCAGGAAGTGAAGGAATTGAATGTTGAAGCAGACAACTGGAAGGAGAAATATGAAAGCTTAAGGCTCGATATGGAGACCGTAGAAGAAGAAAAATGTACCTTGGAACAGCAAGTAAGAGTCATGATGGCAGAGTTGGCCGTGGAGAAAGAATCTTCTGATCAAGGCGGGCAAAGACAAGAATGTCCTTGAATCCTCTTTCGCGGAGCAGTTGTCTCGTGCCTCTGAAGAAATCAGGAATTTGAAGGCCTTGTTGGACCAAAAGGAGGAGTATTCAGGCGAGCTTGTGCAATCACTTAATCAGACCCAGGAAGATCTCCCCAACTCTTTAGAAAAAGTCCAATTCCTAGAAAGGTCTCTCGCTCCTTTAAGGGTCTCCAAATAGGCTGTTGTGGCCGAGAGGGACGATCTAAGAGCTGAGGTTATGCTATGGGAGAAAGATTATGAAGCTATTGAAGATAGGACAGTCGTCGATGTTAGTTGGGCGTACATGAACTCTCGCCTCGACACATTGACTGAAATGAGCCAAGAGGGTTTCGACCTTAACGCTGAAATTGCAAAAATCAAGGAAGCCATGGAGAAGGCTCAACAAGGTCAGAATCCCTCTTCACCTGAAGGTGAGGCTCCTGCTGTTCAAGTCTCCTCGTCCCAAGCTGCTCCTGCTCCTTCTTCCAGCAAAGTCAACCCCCCTCCTGATGAAGTTTAAGAAGTTGATTCCTCCCCCCCCCCCTTTTTGTCTCAATTGGTGGTTTCCCCTAGTCCCATCGGGGGTAAATTCGGATCTCTTAAAGTCCCCAACTGACAACTTATGGGCACCTTAATGTACATACAATATATACGGCTAAGTATAAGTTTAATACTTACTTTCTACTTAGTTGTTTTAACATATCAATGCAAAATGTGACTTTTGTTATTGAGTTTCTGTTCTACTCTTTAAGTCTTTTGCATGCTTTATTTTTCGAGGTTTTAGTTTTACCTCTAAGTTTTGCATATAGAATGCTTTAGATTACTCGCACCTTTTCGTAATAGGCACGATGTCATATAAATTGTGTGCCTTTTGTAGTAGGCATAATTTATGAAAGAGGACCCTTTTTGATCGGCACTTAATGAAGAAGACGTCTCAACTTCATAAAGGTGTAATAATGCAAAAGAGTGATAGGAATTTTTCACATGTTTAAGAAAGTTTCTGAGGAAAGTTTTTTGTTTGAACTTTCACAACATTTTACATGTTTTTGATTATCGTCTAAAACTCATGTTGCAACTGTTTTCTTTTAACAGATTTGATATACACTTGTATTCTGTAACTTTTTTTCGTATGTAACAGTTTTTTCAAGTTAATACAAGAGAGAAACTATTTTTCATTTGTAACAGTTTTTATTCAAGTTTGGGTTTTCACCCGTAACTGTTTTTGTTGACAACAGTTTTCAATAAGCATGAGGGAAATGCTCTTACATCCGTAACTGTTTTATTTGATAACAGTTTTTTGAACAAGTACAAGGATTTTGATCTTTCATCCGTAACTATTTTATTTGATGACAGTTTTCTATATGAGTACAAAGATTTCGTAACTGTTTTTAGTTAAAGTTTTGAATGAATACAATGATGATGATCTTTTATCCATAACCGTTTTTGGTTACAACAATCTTTCTTTTGAATAAGTACAAAGATGCAAATTTCTTCCTCGTAGCTAATATTTTGCCTTTTAACCTGAACATGTTCAAAGGATTTTTGGATTAGGCTTTGTTTTTGAGTCTTTGGCTCTTTCGATTTTGCTCGTATCACTTGACTTGTTGGGTAGATGGATCTTCAGGCTCGAGCTTTGACTTTTTGATAGTTTTTTTTGCTTCGTCTTTGCCTTCCATACTGTATAGTAACCCAAGTGTTTGAGCTTTAAAGAATGAAATCTCGAGCACCTGACTATTCCTTCCTTGTGGTCCTTTTCCTGAGAAGGAAAAACATGCGGGACTCGAAGGTATATAGTTTTTAGATGATGACTGCTTACCCTTTAATCCTGGTAACGGAACTAATTTGTTTAACCAAAGAATTAGATCCTTTGACCAAAGCTATTTTTAGGATGAACACGGGTTTCTGATAATCCAGGAAATAATCATCGATAAAAAGGAGTAAGTAAATAGACAATAATATGATGCACAGAAAAGTAAAATGTATTGTATTCGTAGTTCAGATGTCCTTTTCAGGTTATATTTTCCTCCTTTATATATGGAGTTTCCTAATATAATGTCTGCCATTTTCAGTGATTGAGCATTAATGACTAATTATGACATTAATGTAACGTTACAATGAGTAACCGTAACTGTTGTGTGAAGGTTGTGTAACGTGTGGATCACTAATTGAAGATCTTTGAATCTGCCCTTGGTTCCACCCGGATACATTTTGACCGTGTCTCTTCGTCTTCTCAGTCAGGTTGAGATTTCCGTAGCTAATTACCCTGTGGGTGTGATTTGTCGTGCCTCTTTGCCTCGTACCTCTTCATAGAGTCTCATCCAGCTGTCATGTTTTCATTGCTCCACATAGACTGCTGAGTCATCAAGATTTATTACACGTATGAAGCTATTTCTTACCAATACAGGTATCAAGGTGGATCCCAAGAAGATTGAGGTGGTTCAGAGTTGGCCTCGCCCTACTTCAGTGACTTAGATCAGGAGTTTCTAGGATTGGCATGTTATTATCGCTGGTTTGTGGAGGGTTTTTCATCCATTGCAGCTCCTCTGACTAGATTGACCCAGAAGGGTGCCCCGTTCCGATGGCCCGACAAGTGTGAGGAGAGCTTTCAGAAGCTCAAGATGGCTTTGACCACGGCAACAGTCCTAGTGTTGCCTTCTGGTTTAGGGATGTATACAGTTTATTGCGACGCTTCACGCGTTGGTTTGGGATGTGTATTGATGCAGGAGGGACGAGTTATTGCATATGATTCAGTCAGCTGAAGGTCCATGAAAAGAACTACCCCGTGCATGATTTGGAGTTGGCAGTGATAATTCATGCTCTTAAGATTTGGAGGCATTACTTGTATGGAGTGTCTTGTGAGGTATATACAGACCACCGCAGTTTATAGCACTTGTTCAAGCAAAGGGATCTTAATTTGAGGCAGCATAGGTGGCTTGGATTACTGAAGGATTATGACATCACCATTTTTATCATCCAGGCAAGTCGAATGTGGTTGCAGACGCCTTAAGCAAGAAGGTAGAGAGTATGGGTAGCTTGGCATTCATTCCAGTGGAGGAGATGCCACTAGCCTTGGACATTCAGTCCTTGGCTAAAAGACTTGTGAGGCTGGACATTTCAGAGCCCAGCCGAGTTCTTGCGTGTGTTGTTGCTCAGTCTTCATTATTGGAGCAGATCAAGGCTCTGCAGTTTGACGATCTGCACTTGGCAGTTCTCAAAGAGACGGTACTACAGGGTGGTGCCAAGGAAGTTTTTATTGGCGAGGATGGTGTCCTGTGACTTCAGGGTCGCCTATGTGTTCCTAATGTTGATGGCCCGAGGGAGAGGATTCTAGATGAGGCACACAGTTCACAATATTCTATTCATCCAGGTATACAAAGATGTATTGTGACCTGAGGCAGCATTCTTGGTGGCGGCAGATGAAGAAAGACATAGTGGAGTATGTAGCTAGATGCCTACATTGCCAGCAAGTTAAGTATGAGAGCTAGAGGCCAGGAGGCCTACTCCAGCATATGACTATACCTGAGTGGAAATGGGCGCGCATCACTATGGACTTTTTAGTTGGGTTGCCACGGACTTTGTGGAAGTTCGATGCAGTATTGGTTATTGTTGACAGATTGACCAAGTCGGCACACTTCATTACAGTAGCCACTACTTACACTTCAGAGAGGTTGTCCCAGATCTACATTCGGGAGATAGTTCGGTTGCATGGTGTGCTTGTGTCCATCATATCAGATAGAGGTCCTCAGTTTACTTCGCATTTCTGGAGGGCCGTACAGAGTGAGTTGGGCACCCGTGTAGAGCTCAGCACAGCATTCCACCCACAGACCGACGAGCAGTTCGAGCGGACAGTTCAGATACAAGAGGACATGCTCAGGACATGTGTGATTGAATTTGGAGGGCAGTTGGATTAGTTCTTGCCCTTGGCCGAGTTTTCTTACAACAACAGCTATCAATCCAGCATTGAGATGGCTCCATTTGAGGCTTTATATGGTCGGCGATGTCGTTCTCCCATTAGGTGGTTTGAGCCTGGCGAGGCTAAGTTATACGGTACTGATTTGGTAAAGGATGCCTTGAAAAAGATAAAGTTGATTCAGGAGAGGCTTTGCACGGCTCAGTCCAGGCAGAAGAGTTACCCGGATCACAAGGCACGTGATGTGTCATTTATGGTCGGCGAGAAGGTTCTCTTGAAAGTATCCCCGATGAAGGGTATTATGAGGTTTGGGAAAAAGGGCAAGTTGAGCCCAAGGTTTATAGGTCCATTTGAGGTGTTGAGGTGAGTTGGGGAGGTTGCTTATGAGCTTCCTCTACCTCCCAGTTGTCAGGTGTTCATCCAATTTTTCACGTATCTATGCTTCAGAGGTATCACGCTGACTTATCTCATGTGTTGTACTTCAGTACCATTCAGTTAGACGAGAGGTTGGGCTACGAGGAAGAACGTATGGATTTTTGATAGGCAGGATTGCTAGTTGAGGTCCAAGAGGGTTTCCGAAGTGAAGGTCCAATGGAGGGGCCAACCAATCGAGGAGGAGACTTGGGAGCCCGAGGAGGACATGCGAAGCAGATATCCACACTTGTTCAGCACTCCAGGTATGATTCTAGACCCGTTCAAGGACAAACGTTTGTTTAAGAGGTGGAGAATGTAACGACCTGACTGGTCATTTTGCTTTCTAGAACCATGTACCCCTAAATAAGACTTCCCGTACTTGTTTTTATTGATCTATGACTTGCGGGGATGGTTGGTTCGGGATTTGGAAGAGTTTGGGTTGGAATCGAAACACTTTGTTCCTTAAAGTTGGCTTAAGAGGCCAAGTTTGAATCCGGTCAACATTTTGAGTAAACCACCTCGGAATCGGGATTTGACGGTTCCAATAGCTTTGTATGATGATTTCTGACTTGGTGTATGTTCGTAATGGGTTTCGGATGACCCAGGAACGTTTCGGCGCCAAGTAGTGAAAATATGATTATTGAAGTTTTAGAAGTTCTATAAATGTGATTTGGTACGTGTTTTGGTGATATCAAGGTCCAGATGGAATTCCAAGACCGGGAATAGTTCCATAATGTCATTTAGGACTTGCACGCAAAATTTGGTAGCATTCTGAGCAGTATAAGTACGTTTCGGCATGTTAGAAGTACATTAAAGAACTTAAAGTTCATAAGTTTGATTTAATTGATTTTAGGGTGTGATTCTTAGTTTTAATGTTGTTTTGGGCGTTCCGAAGGTTTGAGCGAGTCCGTTTTATGATTTAGAACTTGTTGGTATGTTTGGACGGGGCCTCGAGGACCCCAGATGCCATTCGAACGTCGCGCGAGTCGAGTCCAAGCTCAAAATGAGTTGCTGGTGCACCAGTTCTGGTGCGATCGCACCTGCAGTTGGGCAGCCGCAGGTGCGAGCGAAGTTGCGCATATGCATCCCAAGAAGCAGAGCCCAGGTTTCGCAGATGCAGGACCGCAGGTGCGTTCACCTGTCCGCTGGTGCGGCCCTAGCCAGCCCTCCCTCTTTTTTGCAGATGCGGATGATGGCCCGCAGAAGCGAGACCACAGGTGCGGTCTGTGCACCGCAGATGCGAAAATCGCTGAAGGCAGTGGCCTTCATTTAATACGGGAGTTTGTCATTTTTGACTCACTTCACTCAACACTTGGGCGATTTCCACCTAGCTTTGTGAGGTAAGTAATTCCTACATCATGTGAGTTTAATACATAGTTTATAGGTAGATTACAACATGTAAATTAGTGAAAATTATGAGTTTAGAGTAAAACCTAGGGTTTTGATAAAAATAATATTTAACCATGAAATTAGTTATGGAATATAGTACAAATCATATATTATTAATCCTAAGATTATGGGTAACAACTTTCTTTAAGAATTTCGAAATCCGAGCATGTAAGCCCGAGGGTGAATTTTAGGAATCTTACAAATTAGCTTGGGTAATCACTTAAATGGTGGAATTATGAACTTTTGAGAATATATTGATTAGTTTATGTAATGTTTGGCTAGTTTCGAGTTGTTGGGCGTCAAATTTGGAGGTTTGAGCACATTCTTGAATCCGGAAGTAGGCTTGATACGAGGTAAGTCTCCTTTCTAACCTTGTAAGAGGGAATTGTCCCCATAGGTGAAATAATTAATTGTGTGCTACTATTTGTGGGGGGATACGTACGCACGAAGTGACGAGAGTCCATGTGTAGCTACTAAAATGCTAAGTCTGGGTAGTCTAGGATCCAAAAGCATGCTTACTTGTCGTGCTTGTAAATGTTATTGATAAACTTAAAAGGCTTAAATCGTGTCGAAGTTGGTGAATATATTTCTAAAGTACTAAGCATCACTTTCTTGACTGTTAAAAGAGAAGTTGTCATTTCTTGAATAATTTTCCCTTAATGAAGTCTTGAATGGCTATTTGAATGTGTGTGTCTATGAGTACCTGCGTCGCATGTATGATTCGTGAGTGGGGTAACTCTTTTATTTATGTTTGATCGTGTCGCATGTATGATTCGCAAGTTGGGTAATAAATGCATCAAAGGTTCGCGCCATTCGACCCTCGGCAGTGCACATTTATTATTTCATTGGATCGGGGCGTACGTCCTCGACATTATATGCGCATGTTATAGCTTGGCATTTTCTTTTATTTTAACTGCTTAAATGCCTTGGAAAATAAATTGTCAACTGAATTGATAGAAATTGAAATACATACATTTATGGAAAGACTTGTCATTTCTTGTCATTTTCTGCTACTAAATCTTGATATCCATGCTTAGTCTCATTCTTAAATATAATGTTTCACCCTAGTAAGTGTCAAATCGACCCCTCGTCACTACTTCTTCGAGGTTAGGCGGGATACTTACTAGGTACATATTATTTATGTACTCATACTACACTTTTGTACTTAACTGTACAGGATCTGAGGCAGGTGCATCTAGCTACCCGTATGGAGCGCGTTCTTGATATCTGGACCGAGATTCCACGGTGAGCTGCTCCTTTTCTGATGTCGTTCAGCAATATGTTGGAGTCTCTCTTTTGTTATTCGCTATCTATTCTACTTCAGACATTAGAGTAGTTGTATTCTTTTGTATATTCTACTAGATGCCCACATACTTGTGACACTAGTTCCTGGCACACACATTGGTGGACTATTCTTTTGGAATGTATTTATTTAATTCGACTCCTTTTGGTCATTTCAATTTAACTTGCCTTAATGATTTGTTATTTTTGAATGCTTCTTAATTTAAGCTAAGTAAATGTCGGAAATATTTTGGTAAAAATAAATGGGATTCGCTAGCTGATTAGTGTTGGCTTGCCTAACATCGGCGTTGGGCGCCATCGCAATCTAAGACGGAATTGGGTCGTGACAAAACTTTTGTCCTCGAACGTGCCAAGAATCGTCCCGAAGTCATCAAATCACTAAATGTGTTCATCAAACATACACTTGCGGGTGACCCCACGTCACCCCAATCTACATAGACCTGACGACACCATCTCAACTGTAATTTATCCCTTCCACCAATACTAATAAGCCTTAGAGTCAAAAATTTTACCATCCGCTCATCTCCAAAAGACCCGAGTCCTACATTCACAATCGGTATCAGCCTCAACCAGTTGCAACAATTTATGCCTACACCCACAAGGTACAACCACACGTTGTGACACATCACACATATGCCCATAATAACATCTCTGATCATAATAGTTGCCCATAATCAAAACCAGCACCGACAACTTGCCTCATATTCGTTAGAACCCTGTTTCAAACGTCCACAACACTGACAATGATGAAAGAAACATGAGGACCTCATAACTATTCACCTGAATTGGCAAGTCACATCTAAGGCCACCGGACACATACCACGCAAGCTAAAACTCAATGAGCACAACACTAAAATGGCTGAATATGTAAGGAGAAACACATAAGAGAAATATCGAACAAGCCTGATTTACATGACTATCTATCAGTACAATCCTACGAATCAATTTACAAGTAAAACAAATCAAGTATATAAACAAATCACAAGGATCACATCCTAATATAATTTCCACCGCGGCACACAACCGGGTTCAAACATATCAAATCACATGAAATCGCGAGGGTCTCACCCTAAACTCCAAATCACAAGTAAAATACACATCATACCAACCAAAACCTTCTATTAATTCAATTCCGCCATTAAAATCACAACATGTACTGAACTCTGACCCCGGTAGAGCCTCTAAATCACAAGTCGTAACCAAATTATTTAGAGATCACATCAAAACCTACTGAAATGGACAATAGGAATTCACTTCTAGTCACGTAACTCTCAATAATGAATAAAAACAAATGATAGAAACGGGCTACCACCATAGAATCTCCGAACAAGGGCAAACACCTAAGTAGACTGCTAAATCATGAACTCACTTGTAGGTGGGCGCAACAAATAGGGGAACTCACCTCGATAAGATGAATTGAAAAAAAAATAAGAATAAGGCTTCTCCATAACAAATCAAAAACATATATGTATGGCATCATCTAGCGCAGTGGCTTCAGGCCTACTATATAGCACACATCAACGGGTCGTGCATCCCCCTCTTGGGCACCCTCTAGTCGCCTGAATACCCCGTTGTGACACATCTGTCTGAATTCTAGGACAATCTCTCACGATGTGGTTGGCATCTCCACACTCGAAACAACCACTCCGCTGATGTGGCTGTGGAAATTGTGCGGTACGGGCACTCTGATACCCATGAGCACCTGAAACACCGTGCGAAGCCTGAAGTGCAAACTGAACCTACTGACCCACAAAACCTCTACCATGCCGTACCCTGCCTCCAAAATAAGGACCAGTAGATATCTCTTGTCTGCGAGGCCTCCTAGTCTCCCTGTCCTCTCTCTCCTGACCTCGCCTTCCCTCTCTCTCCTGGCCTCGCTTTTCCTCTCTCTCTTGGTCCCATATGTCCTCCAATCGATGAGCGAGCTCTACGACCTGTTGAAATGAAACATCCGACTCCAACTCCTGAGCCATGCTGAACCGAACATACATGAGCCCCTCAATGAATCTACGGACACGCTCTCTAACTGTAGTGACCAAAGCAGGTGCATGTCTGGCCAAATCACTGAATCTAATGGCATACTATAATAATGACATAGTTCCCTAGCACAGCTTCTCAAACTTTGCACGCCATGCATCCCGAAGGGACTGAGGTACAAACTCCCTCATGAATATATTTGAAAATTGAGCCCATGTAAGTGTGGCTACCTCGACCAGGCTACCCAACTCATACGTCAGCCACCAGTTATAAGTCGCTCCCCTAAGCTGGAACGTAGTAAAAGCAACCCAACTCATCTCCACAATACCTATATTGTGTAGAATGCGGTGGCACTCCTCTAGAAATCCCTGAGCACCCTTTGAAGCCAAACCACTGAAAGTAGGAGGGTCATACTTCTTGAACCTTGCAAGTCTAATTAGTTATTCCTCAAATGCAGCTATCTTAACCACGGGCTTAACTGGAACCACAGGTTGTGTCGCCATGACACCTAGAACCTGGCTAACGTGAACTCGCTGCACTGGAGTGTGGGCGGCAGGAGTCTGGGTTCCTCCCTCGGTCTGTGAAGTAACTGTTGCAACCGGAATAAACCCCGCCTGAGCCAATGTATCAAACATGCTCAGGAACTGTGCTAAAGTCTCCTAAAGTCCAGGGGTAATAGTAGGCGCCTCCGGTACCTGTCCCCCAACCGAAGCTACTGGCGGCTCCTCAACTGCTGCTCTGGTAGGTGCCTTAGCTGCGGAATGTGCTCCTCTTCAGCCTCTGCCAATGCCTCTGCCCCTAGCAACACCTGCTCCGGAGGCAGTGTCATCAGTAACTGCAGCTCGTGTCCTCACCATCTGTGAGAGAATGGAATGATAAAATCTCAAACTTCGAGACCAATAAACTTGCACAATATGAATGAAAGAAGTAAAACTATCCTAATAGTTCTGTAGCCTCTCGAATATAAGTACTGACGTCTCCGTACCGATCCGCAAAACTCTACTAAACTTGCTTATGACTCGTAGCACCTATGAACCTAGATCTCTAATACCAAC
>ML372466.1:0-21317 GCA_005239525.1 Nicotiana knightiana
TGATGCTTCTTATCCCTGATTATTATTTAAACTGTCAATTGTAATGACGAAGATTTGAAGTGTTAAATGTGGAAGGAGTTGATATTATTTATTCCTGATTTAAATAAACTGCCTATGACATTCATGCTTAGTGTCTCACTTGATTATACCAAATTGACTTCTAGCAAGTGTCTAATTCAACCTCTCGTCACTATCTCTCTGAGGTTAGGCGGGCGACTTACTGAGTACACGTTATTTTCGTATTCATGCTACACTTGCTGTGAATTTTTATTGCACAAATACCTTCATAGCGATGTGGCTGGTTTGGAGACTTAGGCGAGCTGCATCATCCGGAGGCGATCCGTAGCTGACGGAGTCTCCCTTGTATTGTATTACATTATTTTAATTTCCTTGTCCACTTGTATTTCGGACAAGCTTTGTAGTAATTGTAAAATTCTTAGAAATTGCTCATGTACTTGTGACACCGGGTTCTGGGATGTGTATGGGATGTATTTTATAAAAATGGAATATTAAACTATTGTATTTACTTAACGGATTTTGTTTAGTTATTACGTAACAAATTAAAGATAATGATTTCAAAAATGTTAAAACAAGAATCTATTTCAACTAATTAAAGATTGGCTTGCCTGACAGTGGTGTCCGGCGCCATCACGACCTTATGGATTTTAGGTCGTGATAATTATTCACTAAGCAAACATACTAAAAGTGAAAATCACTAGATTGACCAGTGTTGGCTTGCCTAACAGCGGTGTTGGGCGCCATCACGGCCTATAATCAAATTGGGTCGTGACAATTATAAGATTTATAATTAGAATTTCGATGAACAAAGTTCATATAGTGTAAATATAACTAAAATTTTAATGACTAAATTTAAAAAGAAAAATATCAAAAAATAAAAAATTCAAGCAATAGATTAAACTGTATATATTATTCTCTTATGAAAATTTTAACTATAAATAAAACTCATAATTCTAATTTTAAAATAAAGAGATAAAAAAAATTATTTTACGTATAATACAAAATAACAACTATTAAAAGTATCGATAGATTTTTAAGAAAATAATAAAAGGCTTTTCTTTTTTTTTTTTTTTACTTTAAATGAATTCAAAAATCATAATTTTCTAGTAAATATTAAATAATTTTAATTAATTGAAAAGTAATTATAAATATTAAAGTATTTATATCAAAATACTTAAACCAAATAATGAAAAGAAATGAAAATGAAAATGAAAATGAAATAGAAAAACAAAACATTGTTGGTGGAAGGAATTGAACCTTGGACCTCACGGCCGAAACAAGCTTCATATCTATCCTTTAACCATTGCAACACGTAGAACTCTTCTTCCCTTTAGCATATTAAATTTCCTTTATCTTCTTTTCCTGCGCCATGTGAATTTCAAGAACAAGGAAAGAGGAACGTTAACGGTGTCCGTTAAAGAAGGACATACGGCGCATCAAATTGATGCGTTATACATATTTTCGTCTCTTCTTTTCTTTTGGCCATAGTTTGGTCGCTTGAGTCTAATTAGAAAATATTTGGGTTCCAGGCTCCTTAAAAACACCTCCTTTTACACTCCTTTTCTTATTTTGTTAAAAGGAGAATATTATTTTTTATATATTTGGAGTTTTTTAAAAATTAAGCGTCCTTTTTACTTTAAGTGATCGATGAGCTTTTACATCCACAAAAATGTCATGCCATGTTAATAACAACAAGTTTTAAGGAAACTTTGGTATATGTTAAAAGCCTATCCTCCTTTTCTAAAGTCCGTGCCCATAATTAAAATGTTATCATATAAAACAAAATGAAGGGAGAGCTATACAAAGTGCTTCAACTCTTATGATATTCAGCTCGTTCAATATGTATTGCACTAAAAGTAAAAAATCTCGGTGCATAAAGTATTTTACGTTTACATAGGATTCGGGGAAGGTCTGCATCCCAAGGGGTGCTGTCATAATGCACTAAAAGTGCTTGTTTTAATTGATTGACATGATTTCATGAGGCAAACATTGATAATGAACTTAACCTTGTGTTGTGCCTTAACTTCATGTCAACTTCATGTGTCTATTGTATGGCAAAAGAAACTAATCCACTCTTCACCCAAAGGTCACTTTAAACAAAATACTGATAGTGCCTCAATTGGAATAATAGGTAACGCGGGCCTCGAAGGTGTGATTAGGGATATTAATGTCGATTGCGCAGTTGATTATCACTAATGCATAATTATTAGCCTTAATCTCTGGACTAAAATTAGCTTTAAATCGAGGTCTACAACCTTTGAATTGATTAATGGGAACATTAAGCAACAACAACACAACAAACCCAATATAATTCCAGTACAAGTGGGGTCTGAGTTAGGTAGTGTGTACGCAACTTTATTGATGGATGGCCCATGAATTAGACCAATTCAAGTGTATCAAGGAAGAGGATGGAAAAGTGTTGATGGACGAGGAACTTATTAGTAAAAGATGGCAGGCATACTTCCATAAACTATTGAACGAGAAGGGGGATAGACGCATTGTGCTGGGTGAATTGGAGCACTCCGACAGTCAGCGAGATTTTGTGTACTGTAGGCGGATTATGGTAGAGGAGGTGGAAGTGTCGATGCATAAGATGTGTAGGGGTAGAGCAACGGGGCCAGACGAAATCTCGGTGAAATTCTGGAAGAGCGCGGGGCGAGCAGGTTTGGAGTGGCTCACTAGGTTGTTTAATGTTATTTTTAAGATGAAGAAGATTCCTGAAGAATGGAGGTGGAGTACGATGGTTACTCTTTACAAGAACAAGGGTGATATCCAAAATTGCAACAATTATAGGGGTATCAAGCTGTTGAGTCACACTATGAAGGTTTGGGAGAGGGTGGTGGAGGCTCGGGTGAGGAGGTGCGTGTCTATTTCCGAGAATTAGTTTGGATTCATGTCGGGGCGTTCGACTATGGAAGCGATTAATCTGGTAAGGATATTAGTGGAGCAGTATAGGGAGAGGAAGAAGGACTTGCATATTGTGTTTATTGACTTTGAGAAAGCATACGATAAATTCCTGAGGGAGGTCCTGTGGAGCTGTATGGAGGTTAACGGCGTTCCTGTAGTGTACATTAGGGTGATTAAGGATATGTATGCTGATGCTAAGACTCGGGTGAGGACTGTGGGTGGTAACTCAGAGCATTTCCCTATGGTGATGGGGTTGCACCAGGGATCGGCTCTTAGACCGTTTTTATTTTCCTTAGCGATGGATGTACTGTCGCGACACATCCAAGGGGAGGTGCCTTGGTGAATGCTATTTTCCTATGATATAGTGTTGATTGACGAGACGCGAAGTGAAGTTAACGCGAGGTTGGAGGTTTGGAGACAGACTTTGGAGTCTAAAGGTTTCAAATTGAGTAGAACCAAAACAGAATATATGGAGTGCAAATTCTGTGACGGGACCCATGAAGCAGACGTAGAGGTAAATCTTGATGCTCAAGTTATCCCCAAGAGAGCGCGTTTTAAGTATCTCGAGTCTATTATCCAAGGTAACGGGGAGATTGATGAAGATGTCGCACATCACATCGGAGCGGGATGGATGAAGTGGAGGCTTGCTTCCGGTGTTTTGTGTGATAAGAATGCACCGCCAAGACTTAAGGGTGAGTTTTTTATAGAGTGGTGGTTCGACCGGCTATGCTGTATGGGGTTAAGTGTTGGCCAGTCAAGAACTCCCACGTGCAGAAGATGAAAGTAGCAGAGATGAGGATGTTGAGATGGATGTGTGGGTCCACCAGGAGAACTAAGATTAAGAATGAAGTTATCCGAGACAGAGTGGGAGTAGCCTCCGTGGAGGACAAGATGCGGGAGTCAAGGCTGAGATGGTTCGGACATGTTAAGAGAAGAAGCATTGATGCTGCTGTTAGGAGGTGTGAAGAGGTTGGCCATGGCGAGTTTGAGATGAGGTCAAGGTATGTAATGACCCGACCGGTCGTTTTACGTTATCCGACCCTGTTCCACTAAATGAGGCTTCCCATAGAGACTTATTATGATTTATGACTTGCGGGGGCGGATGGTACAGAATTCAGAAGTGTTTAGAGCAATATTAGAACACTTGGTTCCTTCAGGTTGGCCTTTAAGGCCAAGTTTGACTTCGGTCAACATTTTTACTAAACGACCTCGGAATCGGGATTTGAAGGTTCCAATAGGTTCGTATGATGGTTTCAGACTTGGGCATATGTTCGGAACGGGTTTTGGATGACTCGGGGCATTTCGGCGCCAAATAGTGGAATATGATTCTTGAAGTTCAAAAACTGANACTAAACGACCTAGGAATCGAGTTTCGACGGTTTCGGTAGCCTTGTATGATGATTTTGAACTTGGGCGTATGTTCAGAATGGGTTTCGGATGACCCAGGAGTGTTTCGGCGCCCAATATTGAAATAAGAGTTCCGTAAGTTCCTATTGTGGTTTGGGATGTGTTTTTGTGTTGTCGAGGTCCGAATGGAATTCTGAGACCGGTAATAGTTCCGTTATGTCATTTATGACTTGCCTGTAAAATTTGGTGTCATTCCGAGTAGTATAGGTCGGTTTGGTGCATTGTTAGTGAAGTCAAGAAAACTTAAAGTTCCTAAGTTTGGTTCTAGGGGTTTTGAGGTGTGATTTTGAGTTTTAGCATTGTTGCGGGTGTTCCGAAGGCTCGAGCAAGTCCGTATTATGATTTGCGACTTGTTGCTATATTTGGACGAGGGCTCGGGTGGGCCTAGGTTCCTCTTGTACCAAACGAGGCCAAAAACCAGCTGAAGCAGTTGCTGGTGCACCTGATCTGGTGTGACCGCCGGTGCGATTGCCCAATCATAGGTGCGAGACCGCTCCTGCGGTCCAGGACTCGCAGGTGCGGGCTCCTTCCCGCAGGTGCGGGCTCCAGCCCACAGATGCAAGCCCAGGCCCTTGTCCCATTTTCCGCAGGTACGAGCTATTACTCGCAGGTGCGAGACCGCATGTGCGGTTGTCGAGTCGTAGGTGCGGAAACCCCTGTAGGCAGTAAGGTCTTTAAGTGCGGGATTATCCCATTTTCACTCCACTTTCTTCCACCATAGACGAGTTTGAGATCTTGGAAAAGAGCCCCACGACCCAGCCACTGTGAGGTAAGTAAATTCTACCCTAAAGTTAGTTAATGCATGAATTCCTAGTTTAGTTAACTACCTAATTAGTGAAAAATTAAGGAATTGGGTAGTAACCTAGGGCTTTCGAGAATTTAGAGTATTACCCGTGAATTGGCTATGAAATAATACAAAAATCATATATTAATGATCCTTAGGTTATGGGTGAGTGTTTCCTTCAAGAATTTTTGAAATCCGAGCATGCGGGCCCGGGGTTGGATTGTGGGATTTCTTCAAGAATGATGAATTTGACTAAATAATAGGAGAATTCCATGCTTTGTGTATAATTTGATATATTTACGTAACGTTTGGTTAGCTTCGAGTCCTTTGGGTGACGAGTTCAGAGTTTCGGGCGCATTCTTGACCCGGGGAGTAGGTGTGACGCGAGGTGAGTCTCCTTTCTAACTTCGTGAGAGGGAATTTGTCCTCGTATGTGATTTAAATGCTATGTGTGATAATTGTGGGGGCTACGTACGTACGAAGTGACGAGAGTCCGTACGTAGCAACTATTATTATTATGTCAGGGTAGTTAGGTCCATATCATGCCTTGTGTTTTACTTGAAATGAACTATATGCTTAATTAATTAAATGTTACATGCGGCTTATTTCCCTGAGATCATGGAATTTGAGAAAATTTGTAAGGAATTGTTTACTGAAAAGTAATTTAAAAAGGAATATTGTGTGTGCATGTGTCCTCTTATGGGAGAGGGTTATACGCCACGATGGATTGAAAGATGCACTTATGATTCGGGCCGTTCGATCCTCGGTAGTGCATAGAGATGATTACTTTATGGTGAAGATGCACTTATGGTTCGGGCCGTTCGATCCTTGGCAATGCATAGATTTGAGTACTTTATGGCAAGGTGCACTTATGGTTCATACCGTTCGACCCTCGGCAGTGCACATATATGACTAACTTATAGCTCAGGCCGGTTGTCCTTATTCCGTATGCGCGTGATTTATTTGTTACTAAATTCATGTACATTGATTTGACAAATAATTGGGGGAAGGTGAAGTAATAATTGTTTATTTATTTCCAGTACTTACTTGGATTTCAGTGCCTTATATATTTGATGTTTCACTGCCTTTACATGCCTACCGTTTTCATCTATTCTATTAAATTATATTGTTGGACCTTAGTGGGTGTCAAGTCGACCTCTCGTCACTACCTCTTCGAGGTTAGGCGAGATACTCACTAGGTACATATATATTTATGTACTCATGCTACACTTCTGTACTTAATTGTACAGGTTCCGAGGCTGGTGCATCTGGTTGCCAGACCGGAGCTTGATTCTGATTATAGACGGACTTGACTTCACGGTGAGCTGCTTTCTCCTGGCGATCTCTGGCAGAACCATGGGGTTTCTTTTGCTTATTTTCCATCTATTTCTTTCAGACACTGGGACTATATATTATATCTTTTATATATTCTATTAGTATGCCTGTAGGACTTGTGACACTAGTTCCTGGCACACACGTGATAGTTATTATGGATTACGGGTCATTATATATATTGTCTCACGCCTCCTCATGACCGCTTTTGATTAAAAACTGGCTAATTATCCTTGTCGATTTATGTTTTAAGTTTTAAAAATTTGAGTATATGTTGAAATGTTTAATCTAATAATAAAGAACCCTTAGTAAATTGAGTGTTGGCGTGCCTAACGCCGCCGTTGGGCGCCATCACGACCTAAGTTAGGATTTTGGGTCGTGACAACATGGTATCAGAGGTCTAGGTTCACGTAAGTCTCACGAGTCACGGGCGAACCCAGTAAAGTCTTGCGGATCGGTACAGAGACGTCTATACTTATCTTCAGGAAGCTATAGGGTTTTAGGAAACCTCTCTTTGTTCTTATTCTATCGTGCAGTCTATGGTTTACTATATCTCATTCTCCTATTCTCTGACAGATGGTGAGGACGCGTGCATCTGATGTTCCAAACTCGGGATGGGCCACCACCCCCGTTGTCCAGGGCTATGAAAGAGGCCGGGGGAGGGAACCTTCCCGATGTAGGGGACGAGGGCGTCCCAGATCTATTCCGGTTCCACCACCAGAGGACCCTATCATAGAGGAGCAGGACGAGGTGCCTCCAGCAGATCCTACTCCAGTAGACTTCATGACGGCGCAAGGCTTCCAGGCGGTCATGGGCTGTATGATGAAATTTATGGACACTATGTCCCAGACTGGTTTATTTCCAGCAGATCCTGCCACTTCTCAGGCGGGAGGAGGAGTTCATACCCCTACTTCCCAGGCTGCAGGCCAGACAGCAGCATTACATCATACCCCGGGTACACTGCCCGTGGGTGGGGTCCAGCCTGTTGCAGCAGCACCTGAGCCCAGACCAGCTGCGGACAGTGAGTCGCATAAGTTATTGGATAGATGGACTTGATTTCACCCTCCAGTCTTCGGGGGTGAGCGAGGTAAGGATGCCCAGGATTTTGTGGACAGGTGCAGGGACAGACTTCACAACATGAGGATACTAGAGTCCCATGGAGTGGATTTCACTACCTTCCAGTTAGAGGGCAGAGCTCATAGGTGGTGGCAGTCCTATATTCTCAGCAGACCAGCAAATTCTCCTCCTGTCACTTGGGAGCAGTTCATGCAGATGTTTCTGGATAGATATATCCCACCCTCTGAGAGGGAAGAGCTGGTGTATCGGCTAGATCAGGGACAGATGTCAGTGACAGATTATGAGGCCAGATTTTCAGAGTTGTCTCGCCATGCACTCATGATACTACCTACTGATGCAGAGAGGGTGCGGAGATTTGTGGCTGGGTTGCATCCAGGTATTAGGGCCACCATGGCCCGAGAGGTGGAGATGGGTACTCCTTATCAGCTCGTGGTAGAGATTGCTCGTAGAATCGAGGGGTATCGGTCGAGGAGCAGGGAGCAGGGGCAGCAGGACAAGAGGGCTAGATTCTTCGGAGATTTCAGAGGTGCCCCAGCTAGGGGCAGAGGTCAGTTTAGCAGTAGTCAGCCTAGCATGCCTTTATATTCAACACCTCCACCACCTCCCCGAGGTGTTCCAACGAGGCCTCATTTCAGCGTCATGCCAGAGCGTTCCTACCGTCTTCCAGCCATTCAGAGTTCACCCAGTGGTTATCCCAGTGATCTGAGATCCTCTGACCCCTACTTCAGTGCTATGTCAGAGGGCTCACATCGCCCTTCGGCCATTCAGGCTTCTTCTTCGGGGTTGTTACGAGTATGGGGAGCCAATTCATATGAGGAGGCATTGTCCCAAGTTTCGGGGCAAGGCCGTAGAACAGGGTTATCAACCGATGGGTCCGGCACCAGCAGTTCGACCACCTAGAGGTGGAGGACAGGTCGGCAGGGGTCGTCCTAGAGGTGGAGGCCAATCAGGGGGAGGTCAGGCAGCTCCTGTTCATGCTGGTGGAGCTCAGTCTTCCAATACTCCAGCTAGATTCTATGCCATTCCGGCCAGATCAGATGCAGTAGACTCAGACGCCGTGATCACAGGTATTATCTCAGTATGTGGTAGAGAGGCTTCAGTATTATTTGATCCAGGATCCACTTATTCCTATTTTTCAACCTTATTTGCTCATTTCCTGGATGTTCCCCGTGAGTCCTTGGGTTCTCCTATATATGTGTCCACTCATGTGAGCGATTCTGTGGTGGTAGACCGGATCTATCGGTCTTGTGTGATCACCTTCTGTGGGTTCGAGACCAGAGCGAACCTTTTGTTGCTCGACATGGTTGATTTTGAGGTTATTCTAGGCATGGATTGGCTATCTCATTATCATGCCATGTTGGATTTCCATGCTAAGACAGTTACTTTAGTCATGCCTGAGTCGCCTAGGCTGGAGTGGAGAGGTTCCTCAGATAGTGCAGCCAGCCGGGTTGTTTCATTCCTTAAGGCTCGACATATGGTCGAGAAGGGTTGTCTAGCCTATCTTGCTTATGTGTGGGACACCACCGCCAAGTCTCTGACGATTGATTTAATGCCAGTGGTTCGAGAGTCTGCTGATGTATTTCCTTCAGACCTTCCAGGCATGCCTCCGGATCGTGATATTGATTTCTGCATTGATTTAGCTCTACGCACCCAGCCTATATCATTCCTCCGTACCGTATGGATCCGAAGGAGTTGAATGAGTTGAAGGAGCAGCTTGAGGAGTTGTTAGCTAAGGGGTTCATCAGACCGGAGTCTATCTCTGTGGGGTGCTCCAGTTCTATTCGTGAAGAAGAAGGATGGGTCCATGCGGATGTGTATTGATTACCGCCAGTTGAACAAGGTCACCATTAAGAACAAGTATCCTTTTCCGCGCATCGATTATTTTTTTGACCAGTTGCAGGGTGCTCGGGTGTTTTCTAAGATTGATTTGAGATCGGGATATCATCCGTTGAAGATTCGGGCCTCAGATGTTCCGAAGACTGCTTTTCGTACGAGATATGGCCACTATGAGTTCCTGGTGATGTCCTTTGGCTTGACTAATGCCCCAACAGCATTCATGGACTTGAAGAATAGGGTGTTCAGGCCGTATTTTGATTCCTTTGTCATTTTATTTATTGATGACATCTTGATTTACTCACGTAGCCTGGGGGAGCATGAGCAGCATTTGAGAGTTGTTCTCCAGACCTTGCGGGAACAGAAACTATATGCTAAGTTCTCCAAGTGTGAGTTCTTGTTTGATTCCGTAGCATTCCTGGGGCATGTGGTATCCGGAGAGGGTATCAAGGTGGATCCTCAGAAGATCGAGGCAGTTCAGAATTGGTCGCGTCCTACTTCAGCTATAGAGATCAGGAGCTTTTTGGGCCTACCAAGCTATTACCACCGATTTGTGGAGGGGTTCTCTTCTATTGCAGCTCTATTGACTAGATTGACTCAGAAGAATGTTCCATTTTGATGGTCTGACGAGTATGAGGCGAGCTTTCAGAAGCTCAAGGCGGCATTGACTTCAGCGCCAGTTCTGGTATTGCCTTCCGGTTCTGGGATGTACACAATTTATTGCGATGCTTCATGTATTGGCTTGGGGTGTGTGTTGATGCAGGAAGGGATAGTTATTGCTTATGCCTCGCACCAGCTGAAGGTTCATGAGAAGAATTACCCAGAGCATGATTTGGAGTTGGCGGCGATTGTTCATGCTCTTAAGATTTGGAGGCACTACTTGTATGGGGTGTCCTGTGAGGTTTATACAAACCACCGCAGCTTGCAGCACTTGTTCAAGCAAAGAGATCTTAATCTGAGGCAGCGCATATGGCTTGAGTTGTTGAAGGATTATGATATAACCATTCTTTATCATCCGGGTAAGGAGAATGTGGTAGCAGATGCTTTGAGCAGGAAGGCGGAGAGTATGGATAGCTTGGCTTATATTGCAGCAGAGGAGAGGCCTCTAGCCTTGGACATTCAGTCCTTGGCTAATCGCCTGGTGAGATTAGACCTTTCAGAGCCTCGTCGAGTTCTAGCACATGTGGTTGCTTAGTCTTCGTTATTGGGTGACATTAAAGCTCGGTAGTTTGATGACCCGTGCTTGGCAGAGCTTCGAAGACTATGGTGCATGGTGGTGCCAAGGAGGTTACTATTGGCGAGGATGGTGTTATGAGACTTCAGGGCCGTTTATGTGTTCCTAATGTTGATGGCCTAAGGGAGAGGATTCTATAGGAGGCACACAGTTCTCGGTATTCTGTTCATCCTGGTGCTACAAAGATGTATCGTGATTTGAAGCAGCATTACTGGTGGAGGCGGATGAAGAGGGACATTGTAGAGTATATGACTAGGTGTCTTAACTACCAGCAGGTTAAGTATGAGCACTAGAGGCCAGGAGGCCTACTTCAGCAGATGCCCATTCCTGAGTGGAAGTGGGAGCGCATCACTATGGACTTCGTGGTTGGGTTGCCTCGGACTTTGCGGAAGGTTGTGCGGGTCATTGTGGATAGATTGACCAAATCGGCGCATTTCATTCCAGTGGCTACTACTTATACTTCTGAGAGGTTGTCCCAGATCTACCTTCGGGAGATAGTCCGATTGCACGGT
Source organism: Nicotiana knightiana (assembly GCA_005239525.1). Classification (NCBI taxonomy): domain Eukaryota; kingdom Viridiplantae; phylum Streptophyta; class Magnoliopsida; order Solanales; family Solanaceae; genus Nicotiana; species Nicotiana knightiana. The sequence continues at coordinate 11,105 of ML372466.1, forward strand.
GTGCCGGTGTCCATTATATCAGATCGAGGTCCTCATTTCACCTCGCACTTCTGGAGAGCATTGCACAGTGGGTTGGGCACCCAGATAGACCTCAGCACAACATTTCACCCTCAGACTTATGGCCAGTCGGAGCGTACAATTCAAATATTATAGGACATGCTCAGGGCATGCGTGATTGACTTCGGAGGTCAGTGGGACCAGTTCTTGCCTTTGGCCGTGTTTTCCTACAATAATATTTATCAATCCAGCATCGAGATGGCTCCATTTGAGGCTTTGTATGGTCGACGATGTCGTTCCCCTATCGGATGGTTTGAGTCTGGCGAGACTAAGTTATATGGTACCGACCTGCTTAGGGATGCTTTGGAGAGGGTGAAGTTGATTCAGGAGAGGCTCCGTACAGCACAGTCCAGATAGAAAAGTTACGCGGATCAGAGAGCGCGCGATGTATCATTTATGGAAGGAGACAAGGTTCTGTTGAAGGTCTCGCCGATGAAGAGTATTATGAGGTTTGGGAAGAAGGGCAAGCTGAGCCCGAGGTTTATAGGTCCCTTCGAGGTGTTGAGGCGAGTTGGTGAGGTTGCTTATAAGCTAGCCTTACCTCCCAGTTTATCAGGAGTTCATCCGGTCTTTCATGTATCCATGCTCCGGAGGTACCACTCCGACTTCTCTTACGTGGTTGATTTCAGCACTATACAGTTGGATGAGAGGTTGGGCTACAAGGAGGAGCCAGTTGCTATTATTGATAGACAGGGTCGCTAGTTGAGGTCCAAGAGAGTATCTGCTGTGCAGGTCCAGTGGAGGGTCCAACCAGTCGAGGAATCGACCTGGGAGTCAGAGGAGGACATGTGGAGCAGATATCCACACTTATTCAGCACTTCAGGTATGATTCTAGACCCATTCGAGGATGAACGTTTGTATAAGAGGTGGAGAATGTAACGACCCGACCATTCGTTTTGCGTTATTGGACCTTGTTCCCCTAAATGATACTTCCCATAGCAGCTTATTATGATTTATGACTTGCGGGGGCGGGTGGTCCGGGATTCAGAAGTGTTTAGAGCAATATTGGAACACTTGGTTCCTTCAGGTTGGCCTTTAAGGCCAAGTTTGACTTCGGTCAACATTTTTAGTAAACGACCTCGGAATCGAGTTTCGACGGTTCCGGTAGCTTTGTATGATGATTTCGGACTTGGGCGTATGTTCGGAATAGGTTTCAAATGACCCGGGAGCGTTTCGGCGCCCAATATTAAAATAAGAGTTCCTTAAGTTCCTATTGTGGTTTGGGACGTGTTTTTGTGTTATCGAGGTCCGAACAGAATTCCGAGACCGGGAATAGTTCCTTTATGTCATTTATGACTTGCCTGCAAAATTTGGTGTCATTCCGAGTAGTGTAGGTTAGTTCGGCACGTTGTTAGCGAAGTCNGCGGGTGTTCCGAAGGCTTGAGCGAGTCCGTATTATGATTTGGGACTTGTTGGTATATTTGGACGGGGGCTCGGGTGGGCCCAGGTACCTCTCGGGCACCAAACGAAGCCAAAAACCAGCTGAAGCAGTTGCCGGTGCACCTGATCTGGTGTGACCGCAGGTGCGGTTGCCCAGTCGCAGGTGTGAGACCGCTCCTGCGGTCCACACCTCAAAGGTGAGACCCCCAGGTGGGTTTCCCAGTTCTCATAGGTGTGGGCTCCTTCCCGCAAGTGCGAAGCCGCAGGTGCGGGCTCCAGCCCGCAGATGCGAGCCCAGGCCCTTGTCCCATTTTCCGCAGGTGTGAGCTATTGCTCGCAGGTGTGGAAACCCCTGTAGACAGTAAGGTCTTTAAGTGCGGGATTATCTCATTTTTACTCCACTTTCTTCCACCATATATGAGTTTGAGAGCTTGGAAAAGAGCCCCATGAACCAGCCACTGTGAGGTAAGTTAATTCTACCCTAAAGTTAGTTAATGCATGAATTCCTAGTTTAGTTAACTACCTAGTTAGTGAAAAATTAAGGAATTGGGTAGTAACCTAGGGCTTTCGAGAATTTAGAGTATTACCCGTGAATTGGCTACGAAATCATACAAAAATCATATATTAATGAGCCTTAGGTTATGGGTGAGTGTTTCCTTCAAGAATTTTTGAAATCCGAGCATGCGAGCCCGGTATTGGATTTTGGGATTTCTTCAAGAATGATGAATTTGACTAAATAATAGGAGAATTCCATGCTTTGAGTATAATTTGATATATTTACGTAACGTTTGGTTAGCTTCGAGTCCTTTGGGTGACGAGTTCTGAGTTTCGGGCGCATTCTTGACCTGGTGAGTCTCCTTTCTAACCTCGTGAGAGGGAATTTGTCCTCGTAGGTGATTTAAATGCTATGTTTGATAATTGTGGGGGATACGTACGTACAAATTGACGAGAGTCTGTACATAGCGGCTATTATTATTATGTCCGGGTAGTTAGGTCCACATCATGCCTTCTGTTTTACTTGAAATGAACTATATTCTTAATAAATTAAATGTTAATGCGGCTTATTTCCCCGAGATCATGGAATTTGAGAAAATTTGTAAGGAATTATTTACTGAAAAGTAATTTAAAAAGAAATATTGTGTGTGCATGTGACCGCTTCGCAATTTACATTCCGCGAGCGGAGTGTGATCTCCCCCACTCTTATGGGAGGGGGCCGTACGCCACGGCGGATTGAAAGATGTACTTATGGTTCGGGCCGTTTGATCCTCGACAGTGCATAGAGATGATTACTTTATGGTGAAGATGCACTTGTGGTTCGGACCGTTCGATCCGCGGCAGTGCATAGATTTGATTACTTTATGGCAAGGTGTACTTATGGTTCGGGCCGTTCAACCCTCGGCAGTGCACATATATGACTAACTTATGGCTCAGGCTGGTTGTCCTTATTCCGTATGCGCGTGATTTATTTGTTACTAAATTCATGTACATTGATTTGACAGATAATTGGGGGAAGGTAAAGTAGTAATTGTTTATTTATTTCCAGTACTTACTTGGATTTCAGTGCCTTATATATTTGTTGCTTCAATGCCGTTACATGCCTACCATTTTCAGCATATTCTATTAAATTATATTGTTGGACCTTAGTGAGTGTCAAGTCTACCTCTCGTCACTACCTCTTCGAGGTTAGGCGGGATACTCACTGGGTACATATATATTTATGTACTCATGCTATGCTTCTGTACTTAATTGTACAGGTTCCGAGGCTGGTGCATCTGGTTGTCAGACCGGAGCTTGATTCTGATTATAGACGGACCTGACTTCACGGTGAGCTGCTTTCTCCTGGCGATCTCCGGCAGCTCCATGGGGTTTCTTTTTCTTATTTCCCGTCTATTTCTTTCAAACAGTGGGACTGTATATTATATCTTTTGTATATTCTGTTAGTATGCTCGTAGGACTTGTGACACTAGTTCCTGGCACATATGTGATAGTTATTATGGATTACGGGTTTGTATATATATTGGCTCACGCCACCTCATGACCGCTTTTGATTAAAAATTAGCTAATTATCCTTGTTGATTTATGTTTTATGTTTTAAAAATTTGAGTATATGTTGAAATGTTTAATCTAATATGAAAGAACCCTTAGTAAATTGAGTGTTGGCTTGCCTAACCCCGCCGTTGGGCGCCATCACGACCTAAGTTAGGATTTTGGGTCGTGACAAGGTAGGCCTAAGAAGTATTGGGGAGAGGTGATTAGACCGGACATGGCGCTTCTTCAGCTCACCGAGGACATGATCCTTGATAGGAGGGTATGGAGGTCAAGGATTAAGGTAGAAGGTTAGTGGGTAATTTTTAGTTTCTCACCGATAGTCTTAGTAGCGCGCATGTACCTTCATATTCTTAGATTTTTATTACGTTATGTGGTTTTGTTTGCCTCAGGTATTGTATTCCATGTAGCTATTATTTTGTACTACTTATCCTTTATCTCTCCCTTTTTATTTTCTCTTCCCTCTTTCTCCCTTTCTCGCTCTCCTCTTCTTCTTATTACCCTTCCTGAGCTGAGGGTCTATTGGAAACAGCCTCTCTACCTGTTAGGTAGGGGTAAGGTGTGTGTATAGACTACCCTCTCCAGACCCCATCTGGTGGGAACATGCTGGGTTTTATTGTTGTTGTTGTTATTCATCTAAATATAGATAAACATAAAACAAGCTTTCCTAGACTTTTGTCAATAACTACATTTTGGCCCATCTTAAAAATTTAAGTGACTATTCCTGAAAATGACAATAAATAAGAACATAATGTTATCTAAATAAATCAATGCTAGCTAATATATGTAAAAAACAAATTAAGTATTACTTACTTCCATTTAGTGCATGTTTAGATGAAACCTATATTCTAAAGAGAAATTTACTTAGCTATACTATAACAGAAACCTATTTACCACATTTATTTAGGTCACTTCACATTGTATATCTATATTTACAATTTATATACAAAATTATAAAAAACAAGAAAATTGAAGATGCCTTAAATTTAGCCATTATCAGTTACTATCCATGATAACGACTGTCCTCCATTTCTAACAACCCCCTCCTACATTTTTGATTCTTTTTATTTTCTTAAGGATTTCAAACTCAATCTCTCTCTTTTGTTACTAATCATTCAAAATCTCTCTTTCTATCCTTCTTCTCATATAACTCGTTCAACTCTATCATTCTCTCCATTCTTGATTTATATGATTTTTTTTTTATAGAAATCTTCCCAACTTGCTATCTCTTCACTAAAATCTTACATGTTAGAACTTTGATTTGCATATTCTCTATCCACTGATAGGTAAAATATCTGAATTATATGATAATTGTATCAGCTTTATTTCAAGAATTGTATCACAACTGTATCAAAATTGTATGTGAGTTGTAGATGATACATCAATACCCAAAATAATACTTGATACAATACTAATACTATTATAATACAGTGTTATATTAGATTTTTAGTTTAGAGTTGTGATTGAAACTTGAAAAAGATGAAGATCATAATTGTATCATATTTTTTTAGAAATATATCGCGATTATACTATAATTGTATTTGTATCATAATTGTTACAAGAATGTTATTATAGGTGTACAATTGTATATTCATTGTATATTGTGACAAGTAGTTGTGAGTTTGAGACCAATTTCATAGTTTGTATCACAAATATATGATAACTATATATTAACTTATTAGTATTGTACCGGGTACTGCTTTGGGTATTAATATTCCAGATACAATTGTGATACATGTATGATACAATTATGTTTTAGACATTGATGTATTAGATACAATTCAAACACAATTATGATACAGTTATCATACAATTCCTGCAACTTCTTCTTTTTAGAGTTTCAATCTGAATTTCACCTAAAAACCAACTCTATACTTAACTAATCTTCCTTAAAATTGAGATATAAACTCCAAACAATATTTTCAATCATTTGTAAGTAGGGGTGAGGCGTTCGGTTGGTTCAGTTCGGTTTGAAGAAATTCGATTTGGTTATTTGGTTTTCAATTTGGTAAAAGTAGTAACCAAAACCGAACTGAAATAAGTTCGGTTCAGTTCGATTTTTCAATTTCAGTTCGATTTATTTCGAATATATTTTCAGTTTGAACATTATCATATTGGGATCTTTCTATGTAATAATTGGACTGGCGAATTTATTAGCTTTTGCTAAATTTCAGACTTCTTGTGTTGCTTGAATGTGATAAATCATAAATATGAACAAATAATAGGGGTGTCGGAGTTATGCAAGTTTTGGCAAAGGTCGCCGGAAAATTCGTAACACAATAACAAAGAACAGTAGGTCATAGAGATTCAACACTAAAGTTCACTTCCGGCGAGATCTGCGTCTTTTCCGACGTGAAAACAACAAGAACAACCAGACTACATCAATGTTAAGAGGCGTTGCTTCAACGAAACTAATCACCGGAACAACAACCAAATACAAAGCTTAATAAATCCCCGACAGTTGGTCGTCGGTGAGGCTTTGAGGTAAAGTGGCAGTGGCCATCTCTCAAGAAATGAGAGCTTGAGTGGATTTACAAAGGGGAGGGGCGGCTGATCCTTGTCTCTCAAGAATGAGAGATAGAGATAATGTTATTAGGTTTTTTGTTGTAAAAATCTGATACTGTTGTCCAACTAAGATTTCCAATCCATTCACTTAAAATTGGGCCTAATATTATTACTTATGAGATTAGCCTATATATATCTTAAAGAATTTATTTGCTAATAATTAGGTTTTTTGGTTAACCGAACCAAATAAATCAATAACTGACAACAATCTAAAAATCAGAATATTGAAATATCAAATTCAATGCTTCGTTATGGAATGACATTGAGAATAATTATGGCAACAATCTAAATGTTTTTCATGTTCAACGTTATCTAGTCTCCCAACAAAAGAACGATGCAATTGGTATTTTTTTAATAATATAAAGTCGTCGTTAATGGTGGGAAAAGAGAATGTAATGGCCTGGCCGGTCATTTTGAGAGTTACAGACCCAATACCCTATTAATTACTTTCCCCGAATCTTATTCTGCTATTTTGGGTTGCCGGGAGAGTTCGTGTTGGTTTTTGAAACGAATCGAGACACTTAGTCTCTTATTTAGAAGCTTAAGTTGGAAAAAGTCGATCGGATGTCGACTTGTGTATAACGACCTCGGATTTGAATTTTGATGGTTCGTTTAAATCCATTAGGTGATTTTGGACTTAGGAGCGCATCTGGAATGTGATTTGGAGGTCCGTAGTAGATTTAGGCTTGAATTGGCGAAAGTTGGAATTTTGGCGATTTTGGTCAGAAGTGGAAATTTTGATATCGGGCCCGGAATGGAATTCTGAAAGTGGGAATAGGTTTGTAGTGTCATTTTTGACTTGTGTGTAAAATTTGAGGTCATTCAAACGAGATTTGATATGTTTCGATGTCGTTTGTAGAATTTGGAAATTTCAAAGTTCATTAGGCTTGAATCCGTGCATAATTCGTGTTTTTGATGTTGTTCGATGTAATTTGAAGGCTCAACTAAGTTTGTGGTGGTGTTTTAGGATTGGTTGGTATGTTCGGTTGAGGTCCCGTGGTCCTCGGGTGAGTTTCGAGGCCGGGGAAGGTTTTGAGCGATTTTTCCAATTCCTTGCTTTAGCTTTAATTTTGTTTGTTAGATTAGCTCTTGTGGTTGTATTTATGTTATGTAATTGGTTTTGATTAGAATTGTTCCACTCGGATTTGGATACTCGTGGAAAGAGCGTGATTTCAGATTGATTTGAGCCGGGTTAGAAGTAAATAGCTTTCCTAACCTTGTGTGGGGGAACTTCCCCGTAGGATTGGTACTGTTGTTGTTATTTGAGCGCCGTGTACGTGAGGTGACGAGTATGTACACGGTTTGTTTGTTATAAAACCTGATTTTTCATTAAAAAGCAAATTTGTCTTTCATCTTAAATGAACTTATTAGCTTATATAGCTTTTTGTTAGACTAAGAAATCATGTCTATTTGCCTTAATTGTTTACTTAAACTACATGCAACATGCTTAGTTGTTTTACATGCTTTTCCTTAGCTTACACTTAGGATAAATTGTGAGACTCCAGGCTATGAATATTGAATCTTGTCTTTATGTTGCATATTTATTTTGGGACTATGGAACGGTATTCCGGAAGATCCCCCTACACATTTTCGTTTGGGGCTACGGGACGGTATCCCGGGAGATCTTATGTTGAACTGTTGAATTCTGAGTTGTGTCTTCCTTATTCGCTCATTGTTTCATTTCAGACTTCATTATTGTGATATCTCCTTTGTTTTTACTTCATTATGTATTATATATATATATATATATATATATATTCTAGTAGGACCTTGACCCTACCTCGTCGCTACTCGATCAAGGTTAGGCTTGGCACTTACTGGGTATCATTGTGGTGTACTCACACCCTTCCTGTACATGTTTCTCATGTGCAGATCCAGGTACCTCTTGTCCGTCTCAGTATTAGTGCAGGAACAGCAGCCACCGGAGACTTCAAGGTATATCTACATGCGTTCACAGATCCTCGTAGTCCCCATCTACCTTTTACTTTGTTTCCTTCCTTTATTTCTTAGACTCTATGTATAGAAGACAGTTAGATAGTTTTCGTAGAGCTTGTGACTCGTGGTTCCGGGTTTTGGAAAGTATTGTGTATAATCGCGTACTGGTTTTCCTTGTATATGCCGAGTGGAGGTTACCATTATATAGTCATTGTTGAAGCTTGGTTGTTCTTTTATTTTCTTTATTTCTCTTATTTCAATGTTAATAGGCTTACCTAGTCGTAACAAACTAGGTGTCATCACGACGTCTTTCGGAGGGGAAAAATGGGTCGTGACAAGTTGGTATCAGAGCTCTAAGTTCATAGGAGTCGTGAGTCACAAGCCAGTTTATTAGAATCTCGTGAATCGGTATGAAGATGTTTGTACTTATCTTCGGGAGGCTATAGAACTGTTAAGAACAATCATACTTCTTTGATTTCCTTGTCGTGCGAGTTATTGACATCAAAAATTCTAATATTTTCTATTCTATTCTTTCTCATAGATAGTGAGGACCAGTACCGGGAGATCCGACGATCAGGCACCCGAGCCCCCTGCCATAGCCTCCAGAGGCTGGGGTCAGGGTAGAGGATAACCATGTGGTGCAGCCAGAGCACCGGTGCATGCTGCGACAGAGGATCCCCCAGCAGCTCCAGCTGGAGGACCGGCACCGGAAGTTCCTATTGCTGCTCCAGCCTTCCAAGAGACTTTAGCTCAGTTCATGAGAATGTTCATCACTTTAGCTCAGGTTGGACTGATTCCGATAGCTCCCGTCATATCTCAGGCCAGGGGAGGGGCTCAGACTCCCGCAACCCGTACTCCTAAGCAGAGGGTCCAAGTTGTTCAGGCCCCATAGTTTATTCCTATGCCCCCAGCGGCTCCGGTTTAGCATGAGAATAGGGTAGCTTCTTCTGAGGCCGAGCAGCTTAGACTTGAGAGGTACAAGAAGCACCACCCACCCACTTTCATTGGATTAGCTTCAAAGGATGCTTAGGGTTTTCTTGAGGAGTGTCATCGTATCCTCCATATTATGGGCATAATAGAGACGACTAGGGTTTTTTTCACCACTTTCCAGCTGAGGGGAGTGGTATATCAGTGGTGGCGTGCCTATGAGCTGAATAGTACGGACGAGGCAGCCTCACTCACTTGGACTCAATTCTCATATATGTTTTTGCGTGAGTATGCCCCTCAGAGCCTCAAGGATTCTTGGCGCGCAGAGTTTGAGAAGATGCGCTAGGGTTCTATGACTATGTCGGAGTATGCAGTCTGTTTTAGTAAGTTGGCTCGACATGCACCGGCTTTGGTTGCTATAGTCAGAGAGAGGGTTCATCGCTTCATTGAGGGACTCCACCCCAGTATTCGGACCAGTATGGCCAGGGAGTTGGAGATGGACATCTCTTATCAGCAGGTCATGAGTATTGCTAGGAGAGTAGAGGGCATGCTTGCCCGGGAAAGAGAGGAGAGAGAGGCCAAGAGGTCTCGAGAGACTGGTCATTATTCAGGAGCTCGTACGCCAGCAACACACCATGGTAGGGGTTTTGTGAGTCGCCCTGTTCATTCACCTCTTCCAGCAGCACGCGGTGTTCCATCTCCTTCTAGGCCTCAGGAGCCTTATTATGCACCACCAGTATCCAGTGAGCCTCCTACTCGGGGTGCTATTAGCGGCCAGGGTTTTTTTTGAATGTGGTGATACTCATCATATGGTGAGGGATTTTCCCATACTTAGGAGGGGTGCACCTCCACAGACTTCTCAGCCACCATGTGCTCTACCGGGTCCTCCGGCCATTCTTCCAGCCCCAGCTGCCACCCCACCTACTCAGGCAGCTCGAGGTGGAGGTCGGGGAGGTCGAGGTCGCCCTAGAGGGGGATGCCATGCCAGGTATTATGCCCTTCCAGCTTGTTCAGAGGCAGTTGCTTCTGATTTTATCATCACATGTATTGTCCCAGTCTGTCATAGAGATGCATCGGTATTTTTTTACCCAGGCTCTACGTATTCATATGTGTCTTCTTATTTTCATCCACATTTGGGGGTATCTCAGGATTCTTTGAGTTCCCATGTTTATGTATCTACTCCTATGGAGATTCTCTTTATATGGACGTGTATTTTGATCACGCTCAACTATGTCTTCTATAAAGACTAAACGGGCGTTGCAAATATAAATATGGGGTATTAAGCCCAAAGTCGATCCCACGA
>ML372467.1:0-27521 GCA_005239525.1 Nicotiana knightiana
TTCAATTCCTATATTACTTGTCGACCACGTACACTTGCGTGTGCATTGAGAAATCAACCAACATTCATACTTGATTGTCGGTATCGATCATAGTCAAGTGGTAAGTTGTTTAACTGAAAAGTAAAATACTCTTTGATAATGAACTTTGTACGTGTTAAAGGGTAGTAGATTGTCCCATTGCTCGGGAACGAGCAAGAGTCTAAGTGTGGGGTGTTGATGTTTAGCTTAAAGTGTATATATTTCTATGTATATCGCCTCTTATTTTACTTTAGTTTCGTGAGTTTTAGATGTTAAATGTGATGATTTATATTAATTTGAAGTGTTTTTATGTGTAGGAATGATTCATGATTAATTGGGGGCGAAACGCGCGAAATTAGAGCACAAACGGGCCAAACCGGACAAAAAGCGATTTTGGGCGCCACAGGCAGGGCTGGGCACCACATGTGGCGCTAGAGGCAGAGGGTTTATTGGGGCAGCGCCCTGGTGGGCGCCCGACGCTACCCAGGGTGCCCGTGATGAGAGTTTTTTCCTATTTTGCCCGGGACACGGTTATTTCGGTCCTAGACCTACCCAACACATATAAAATCAAGTCTAAGCTTATTTTTGAGAGATTCATGCCACTTTGGAGGAAGAATATACACGGAATTGCTAGGGAGCGAAGGATTCTCAGTTTTTTTCATCTTTTTCTAGTATTTACAATTAATTCAACACTTATGCAATTGTTTGATTTTAGTATGAGTGGCTAAACACCCATTGTTCTGGGGTTATGATTTAGCCATGAATATTGTTATTCGACGTTAGCTTAACCTTGATTATAGTTCACTTGATATATGGTTGTTTCTTCAATTCTGTGTTTAATTGGTTAATTGTCTAGCCAGCAGTTAGGTTCTATATACTATCTATACTTGCGTGTGCGTTTGGGAAATTAATCTATCAGAGACAAATATTCTAGGATTGTGATAAATTCACCACTCGTATTGCATTCTAATTAACTCTCCCTTTCATATAATTCACTCATGGTTGCTAATTAATCGATAATTGCTCTCATAACCTTCTCCCGAAGCACTACTCGCCTATTCTCAATAGATTAATGCCTATATTCCTATGAAATTAATCTGAGAACGCACTAAGATTACGATATTTAATTAAGCACGATGACTAGGTATATTCCTATCCTAACCACAAATCCGCTCCCCTGAAGGGTTAAGATCACGCTCTCTTCAATTCTTCTCTAATCTATATACCGCTTTCCCAAGCATAACATAGATAGTATATAGAACATAACTGCTGGCCAGACAATTAAATAATTAAACACAGAATTGAAGAAACAACCATATATTGAGTGAATTAAAATTAAGATTAAACTAATGTCTAACAACAATATCCATGGCTAAATCACAACCCCAGAACAATGGGTGTTTAGCCACTCATGCTTAAATCAAATAATTGCATAAGTGTTGAATTAATTGTAAATACTAGAAAAACATGAAGAAAACTGAGAATCCTTTGCTCCCTAGCAATTCCGTGTGTATATTTTCTCCAAAGTGGCATCCAACACCTCAAAAATAAGCTTAGACTTGCTTTTATACGTGTTGGGTAGGTTTAGGGCCGAAATAACCGTGTCCCGAGCAAAATAGGAAATATTATCGTCACCGGCGCCCTGGGTAGAGCCGGGCGCCCACCAGGGTGCTGCCCCTCATAATGTTTCTGCCTCCAGCGTCACAGGTGGCGCCCAGCCCTGCCTGTGGCGTCCAAAATCGCTTTTTGTCCGATTTTTGCGTTTTGGCTCTATTTTTGCGCTTTTCGCCCCCAATTGATCCCCGAATCATTCCTAACATAAAAACACTTCAAATGTTATAAATCATCACATTTAACATCTAAAACTCACGAAACAAAAATTAAGATATGAGGCGATATACATAAAAATATATACACTTTAAGCTAAACAACACAGCGACACCAACAAACTCTGCAACTTTGTAAATTGGTTTGAAAATTCCAAAACACACCCAAGCCCCTGTAATCTTCATTCAAACCACTTCAACAAGTCCCAAATGGTAAAAAGTATTTATACCAAGGGTGTATTTGGTATCAAGAAAAATCTTTTCTATGAAAAAATGTTGTTTTACAGAAAAAAGAGCGGTTTTATGCGTTTCCTTTGTTTGTTTGGTGAATGAAATTTATTTTTACAGAAAATATTTTTTAGTGTTTGGTTAGATAGTAGAAAATACATAATTTTGTATGCTACTCTCCTCACCCCATTTCTCCAAAATCCCCATTTTGGTGTGCTCTCCCCCCTCCCCCCTATCCCAACCACCTCCACTCCAAATACCCAATATTTTCTGGACTCTATTTTCTTCAAGAATTTATTTATTCTCTTAAATTAATACAAACCCAAAGGAACTAATATGCCACTTTAGTTTTTCACCCAAAAATAACGTTGAAATTTGTGCTCCACAACTAAAAACGAAATATTTTTTTTTGGTTGAAAAAGAAAGCACTCTTTCTACAACATGAAAAGAAAGTACTCATTTTGTTGAAATGAAAGAAAATACTTTTTTCTACATCATGAAAAAAAATATTTATTTTGTTGAATAGAAGAATATAGTTTTTACTACGTCATTTTGTTGAAATAAAAGAAAATACTTTTTCTACATCAAGGAAAGAAAGTATTTTTTATTGAAAGGAAAGAAAATATTTTTTTTAAATCATGAAAAAATACTCATTTTCTGCATTATTTTGTGGAAATGAAAGAAAATATTTTTGTTACTCATGAAAAGAAAGTATTTTTTTAGTTCAAATGAAAGAAAATACTTTTTTAACATCATGAAAAAAAATATACTCATTTTGATGAAATGGAAAAGAAAGTCTATGAGGGGAGGGGTGGGGTGGAGGATTGGTGGGGATGGGGAATAGAGTAGGAAAGGTTGAAAAGGAATTTTAAAAAATATTTTTCCTTATCTTGATAGGGAAAATATTTTTCTCTAATTAAAAAAAAATAATTAAGTTCATGATGAAAATATTTTTCAAAATATATAAGCCAACAAAATTAAAAAATATTTTCCTTTCATACCAAACCCACCCTAAGGCTCAAAACATACATTAGGATTCGAATACTTAAAACGAGGATTTCAATTGTTACAAGTAAAGAATTGTTGTAAATCATGAAATAATATAGTAGAATTATAAACAAAATTGAAAGTGTTGTTATAACTTTGTCATAAATGTCAAAAGATCAATTTAGCTGAAGAAAAATTCTTAGAGAAAAGTTTTAAGGTAGATACTAAACTATTTGGATGCGAAAATAAGCCATATATGTTGTATACGATTGAAAATAATCTTTCTAAATCACTTCATCAGAAAATTTATATATACAACTCCCAATAATCAATAGTAGTTCATATTCCAATTGCTGTTCAGATTTTTCGCCAATTAGCTTTGATGCCATGTAACCTAATTTTTGCTCAAAATTTTATATTTTTTTTCTTATGAAATATTGTTAAATGGCACTAGTTTTTATTTTTCAACCATCTGAGTGAGAACGTGACAAAATGGAAAAAACGGACAAATGGAATGAGCCAGAACTCTGTACCAACTACTTTACAGCTTTCCCTTGAAGAAAAAGAAATGTTAAAGTTGAGAGGCGGATTCAGGATTTAGATAATGTGGGTTCAACCCTAAAGTTTTTAACCCGTTGTATTTTTAAAATTATGGGTTCAAACTTAGCTACCATTTGTTACAATTTTTATAAATTTTTACAAATAAAATTATGCTCGGTAACCATACTCTACATCCGCTCACGGTAAAGTTGCATTGCAATTTATTAGAATTAGTTGCATCTCCTTACCTTTGTTTTGAGGATATAAATAATATGTACGATTAGCATCACTAATGTTTATATTATTAGTTTTATTTAACTTGTATAATTAAATTATACATGATCATTGCAAAGAACTTCAATTTTTTCTTAATAATTAACTGCTATTCAAAGTGAATACTTTATTTAGCTCAATATTCATGCATCTAATCCAACTAATTTTTCTTTAAAAGGGTGCTGCATTTGTCTTTATTTGTAGTGCAGGACTTTGATTGTATATGTAGAAGTATAATAATCATGCATCTAATATATTGGTAAAATTTGGCTTTGATGCAGATAAATCGCATGACGTCACGACATTGCTTGTAATAGGTTGTGTCCCCGGGATGAAATGGTAAACTCTGTTCCCGCAGGAAGTGTCTCTGACTCGGTAATTTCTTCCGGCGGAGACGAGAGCCATGTCCCGGTAAATCGCCCCAAAAATAGTTTCAAACATCGGTGAGGCAATAACTCGGGATCTAATTTGGTCCTCAATCATCCCCGGAATATTAGGGATACACTCATATTCAATATACTAAATACGCTTCTTACAACAGGTGATTATTTCGATAATTACCATTCACTCAGAGCGACGTGTGAAAGGAGGATGGGCATGTGAACGTTAGACTTAGACTATAAATAACCCACTCCCCATTACTTTACACGCATGGTGGCTCATAAAGAAGCTCAACAAGATAATTTTTTTGTTTTGCTTACTTTCATTGCTTTATTTACTGCTTAATTAGCTAACTCTACGACCCAGTCAACTAAGGTGTGATTCGAACTGATTGCTGACCTCATTGAATATAAATTTAATTATTTTTTACTAAAACTATTTGGGTTAAACTCTAATCCAACAAAATTTCTTAAAAGGGGTGCTGCATTTCTTTTATTTTGCAAAATATGTAATCTTGGCTGAACGTAGTAAACGTTTTCACAATAAATAATCTTCCTCGTTATCTAAAAAACATCTAAAGAAATTTAAAGAAAAAAAAAAGATAAAACTAAGTGATGCTAAGTTAGTGTTTGGCCATAGATTTTCAAATTTGTTTTGAAAAATTTATTCTGGCTGAAGTTTGGCTTGAAGATAAAAAATGTGTTATGGATATATGTTTTCAAAATATATTTTCCAAATTTATTTTGGAAAAACATGTGTATTATTAAGGATTTGACCCAAAATCAACTATTGAGCTGGGTTTGAGATTTGAGATTTTGTCAAAATATACGCAAAATTTATGACTAAACATGTATTTGCCAAATAAAACCCAAATTTATTTTGACAAAATTTATAATCAAATAACTTATCTAAACAGTTCTGAGAAATGTAGCATATGTTCGAATTTCAGGAACCCGTCTCATTACAAACTACTCCAACCAACAATTTCCACCTTAGTCGCCGCGGTTTTCACTTATACTCTTATAAAATAATACTCTTCTGGTCCATAATAAATTATTAATTTATTTTTTTATTTTGGTTCAAAATAAGTGTCTATTTATATAATTAAGAATTAATTTAATTTATTTTTATAAAATTACTCTTATATATATATTCCTAAAAAGTTTTCTTACTCATCGCATTAAATATTTAATTAAGGGTAATTTAGTCATATTAGGTATTTTTATATAAAATTTAGTATTTTCTTAATGAGCGTGTCAAAAATAAATTGATCAATTATTGTGAAACGGAGGGAGTAACTAAAACATTAATCTCCAAAATTTGAAAAAAAAAAGAAGGATGTCTTATTCAGAGGAGAATAAAAAGAAAAGGTGTGAACGATGAAAAGTCATATCCCAATGTTCATACTCGTGAATGCAGAAAACCTTTATCCTGTACCACACTACCACTTGTGCAATTTTAATAATTTTTTTTGGTACAACTTGCGCTATTATACTGCTTAAATGCAGCAATGTCCTGCAGAAATTAAAGGAAAAGAGCTATGGACAATCGTACATCTGTTTGTGCTCTGTTTATTTTACTTTTTGCAGCCAGCAACCTTGAGATTGGTTGCGCCCAAATTGGTCGTACCAATGTCAGTTGTTTTGAAACTGAGAGAAGAGCTCTTATCCAATTCAAGGAAAGCCTAGTTGATCAATCAAATCGCTTGTCATCATGGACTGGAGATAACTGTTGTAAATGGGATGGAGTTGGTTGTAACATCGTAACTGGCCATATCGTGAATCTTGATCTTTCTAACAAATTTCCAAATGATGAGGATTTGGCGACATTAAATAGCAGGGAGAGCTTGAAGAACTGGGAAAACTTCAAAGGAACTGTGTTAGGAGGTGAGCTAAATCCTTCTTTGCTTAAATTAAAGCATTTACGTTACCTCGACTTGAGCTACAATGACTTTTCAAGAATTCAAATTCCACCATTTCTTGGATCGTTGAGAAATTTGAGACTACTTAATCTTTCATGTGCTGGATTTGGTGGTAAGATTCCCCATCATCTTGGAAACCTATCAAGGTTAGAACATTTAAACTTAGGAATTTGCAAAACCTTCTTTGTCGCGGCGCGCAATGTTTTTATAGCGGATAGTGTTCCTTGGGTTGCTAGGCTTACTTCTGTAAGAACCTTAAACTTTGTTGGATTGTCCATACCAAACAGTGAAGATCTTTTTAATTCAATTAACATGCTTCCTTCATTGTTGTCATTGAGCTTAGTAAGTTGTAAACTCACTAGTTTTCCATCTCGTATGCATGTTAATTTCACTTCTCTTACTTCACTTGATATCCAAATGAACTTCATCCAATCCACTATCCCTACATGGTTTTCAAACCTTACAAATCTAGTGAATCTCAATCTTGGTTTAAATGCATTCAATGGTTCAACTGATTTCGTCGAGCAACTGAGGGATCTAGAGACACTAGATCTTCAGTTGAATCATTTTGGCGATCCAGTGTTAAATTCTTTATGCAACTTGAATAGCCTTGTTTATTTGGATTTAACACGAAATCAAGTTAAAAGCTCAGATTTTCATTGCCTTAGAAATCTAACTTCTCTTTCCGTCCTTAAGTTGACTGGCAATATGTTGCAAGGGCCTTTCCCTGAGTCCCTAACAACTAGTTTCTGTAAATTGCACATTCTTGATTTGTCTGATAACAATTTCAGCGGGTTACTTCCAACATTTGTTAGAGATCCATCTAGCTGCTACCAAAATTCCTTGACGGAGCTATACTTACAGAATAATGCGTACAACGACACCTTCCCTGTTGGACTGGAAAAATACAAGGATCTTGAAATTGTTAATCTTGTCAATAATTCATTGTATGGTCCCATCCCATATTCAATTGGTAAGATAACCAATTTGAAACTCCTGTTAATTTCAAACAATAACTTGAATGGGAGCATTCCATCTAGTATTGGAGAACTGTCAAATTTGGAAGAGCTGTACATCTCATACAACTTATTCACTGGTGTGGTGACCGAACTCTATTTTGCTAAGCTTAGAAATTTGAACAACTTGCAAATGTCGGGGAACTCGTTGGTTTTGAATGTTAGCTACACATGGGTTCCTCCTTTCCAAGTCAGAATGATAGGAATGTCATCTATAACAGTAGGGCCTCGTTTCCCTCCCTGGCTCAAAACACAGTTACAGCTTGAAAGGTTGATCATGTCCGATGCTAACATTACAGATACGATCCCTGCTTGGTTTAGAAATATAACAGTGTCTCTGGGAACCATTGATCTCTCCAATAACAAATTAGCTGGTGGCCTAGAAGCTTTTTGTGATGCTCCATATTTGTCCACCATCGATCTATCCAACAATCTATTATCAGGAAGTATTCCTTCGTGTTTCGGGAACCTTAACAGATTAATAACACTTACTCTGTCAGACAATAATCTTGAAGGTCATATCCCCTTTTCTTTAGGTTCTTTAGGGATTCAACTTAGCTATTTGCATTTGCAAAACAACAGGCTAAGCGGGAAGCTCCCCTCGACTCTTCAAAATTTGACGAATTTGAGATCACTTCACTTGGGAGAAAATAATTTCAAGGATACTATCCCTGCATGGCTTGGTAGCGTAAAATCATTGCAAATCTTGAGGTTAAATTCAAATGAATTTTTTGGTGACATTCCCTTACAACTATGCCAAATCCGGTTCTTGTGTTTGTTAAATCTTGGTGGCAATAACTTGGACGGAAGCATCCCTCCTTGTTTTAGGAACTTTACTTGCATGAGAGTCAGATCAAGGTACGACAGTTCTTTTGGATTTCGCTATAATGAGAGAGTTGATTACAATATGAAAGGGAGATCTCTGGAGTATTCTGATAGTCAAATATCATTGCTCAAGTTCATGGATCTTTCAGAAAACAAGTTTATAGGAGGTATCCCGGAGGAATTAACAGAGCTAGAAGGGTTGCTGAGTTTAAATTTGTCAAGCAATAATCTCAATGGAAGCATCCCAAAGATGATAGGCAATATGAAACAACTCCAGTCCCTCGATTTGTCTCTGAACAACCTCTCCGGTCCAGTTCCTCAAGGTTTGGCTTCTTTGAACTATTTGAGCTACTTGAACTTGTCATTTAATAAATTATCAGGTCCAATTCCTACTGGAAATCAACTCCAGTCATTGGATGACAAGTCCATCTATTCTGGCAACAACGGGCTTTGTGGATGGCCACTCTTGAGAAGTTGTCATGAAAGGAAATCAACATCTTATCTTGATGAAGATGATAAAGGTGGCGAGGACTTTAATCATTTATGGTTCTACACGGGAATAGGACCTGGTTTCTGTGTTGGCTTCGTAGGGGTGCTTGCTATTTTGCATTTCAAGAAATCCTGGCGTGTCATCTACTTTCAGTTCCTGGAGGATGTCTCCAACAAGCTATATGTTGCCTTTTTTCTCGTCATTGCTAAGTTTCAAAGAAGAGGCTGAAACGGAGAACAGCAGTACCACGGACTTCTGAGTAATCTCACTACTTTTTGTTTTTATTTAGGGTGATGTGCATTACTTCGCCACAATAAATACTTGTTCAGAAGGTTTGTTTTCAATTTATATCACGCGGATTCATTTTTTCAAATGCACGAAATTTGAGGTAAATCGTTGGATTTTATAAAACCTGAAATGGTGAAGGAGAAAGAAAGGAAGGACTAGTTAATTGGTTGATTTATTTTTTATTACCCTGTATGCCTGGTCAGAGTACAATTGGTTAGGGGGCATGGGTTTTGTCCGAATGGATGAAGTCCATTCTCCCTTTACTCGTCTTGGTATTACACTATCACGGAGGAATAAAAGTACTCCCATTAAGGCACTACTTAGCCCATAAAGGGACTGATCAGGTGGCAAACTGAGTTCTCCCCCTGTGGAGAATATCCGTGAGGGAGAGACATATTGTCACGACCCAAAATCCAACTAGCCGTGATGGAACCTAACCCAACCCGCTAGGTAAGCCAATAAACATCTAATTTGATGAGATTTATTAAGAGAAGAAATGATAATACAACTGAACTATTATACAAAGAATTTCCAAGGACTGGTAGAACAAATCATGAGCTTCTAAGATTTAGAGTTTGCAAAGCTAGTATGAAATAAATATATCATCTGTTTGAAAAATGCATGAACAGATTAAAAATTCTAAAGCTACCAAAGACAAAAGGCAGCTATGACCTGAGCGCAGGTACATCTTCAAATCCAGCTCCCGCCATACACAACAACATCAACATCCAACATCTACACTCAAGATGCAGAAGTGTAGTATGAGTACAACCGACCCCATGTACTCAATAAGTAACAAACCTAACTCTAGGTTGGAAGTAGTGACGGGATGGGATAAGGGTCAGAGTCTAACTCTGGTAACCAACAACAGTTCATAACAATATAATGAACATGGTACAAGAAATACCTCTGCTCGTAAACAATACGAAAAAGAAGCATGCTTTTCAAGTATAACCGTAAATCCCGAATCTTTTACCGAAAATACCAAAAATATGAATAAGTTTGAAGACTATGATTTTTCCTAAATTTTTCAACAGGTAAATGTTTCATTCAAATGGCATGAGGAAAATACATCTCTATGCCTACATGTCAAGTGTGCATGTCGAATGCAATGAAACTCAGTGATAAAACCATATGCATACTCTTAGAGTATCAATTCACTTAGTCCTCCCAATCACTCGGCACTCGCTCCCGACACTCGCACTCATACTCGGTAGGTACCTGCGCTTACTGTGGATGGGTAGATTTTGGAGGGGCAATTCTAGCCCAAGCTCTATAATAAGCCAATCATGGCATGAATCAATAATACTTGATGCGGCGTGCAACTCGATTCCATCATGAATCAATAATACCTGCTGTGGCGTGCAACCCAATCCCATCATGAATCAATAATACATGCTGCGACGTGCAGCCCGATCCCATTAACATCCTCAATCAGGCTCTCGGCCTCACTCGGTCATTAATCTCTCCAATCTCTCGGGCTCACAAAGTCATGAAAATCATCCCAAAATGATGTGATGTATCAAGTAATGGTAACACAGACTAAGATATGATATGCAAATGAATGCGTATGACTGAGTATGTAATTACAATGTAAGCAAATAACTCAACAACAGAAATAACCTCAGTGGGTCCTAACAGAATAAACATATATCCTAGACATGGTTTCTACCATGGATCACAGCTCAATTACTCTAGCACGTAGAGATTTCGTACATACAATTAAGATTAGGTAACTACACAGTACCACAGAATAACCGAGTCACGATTCACACGGTGCACGCCCACACTCCCGTTACCTAGCATGTGCGTCACCTCAACACCCAACACATATCATGTATATTCAGGGGGTTCATACCCTCAACACCAAGTTTAGAAGATTTACTTACCTCCAACGAGCCAAATCCAACACCGAGCAAGCCAAGCAATACTCCAAAAATGTCATCCCGCGCGTACCGACCACCGAATGGCTCGAAACTAGCCAAAAGCAACTCACGAACATAAAATAATTCTAATGGAAATAAATCCAATCGATAAAGGTGGAATCTTTAATCAAAAGTCGAAAGTCAATCAAAAAGTCAAACCTGAGCCCGCATCTCGGAATCCAACAAAACTTAAAAAATCCGACAACACATTCAATTACGAGTCCAACCATACTAGTTTCACTCAAATCCGACTTTGAATCGATGTTCAAAACTCAAAAATTCACTTTATGAAATTTTAGATAAAACCCCAAATTTCACTTTAAAATCATCTATCAAATGCCAAAAACGAAGATGGATTCATGAAATATAACCGAAACCGAGTATAGAAACTTACTTCAATCCATGTGGTGAATATCGTCTCCAAATCGCCCAAATCCGAGCCCCCAACTCAAAATATGACCAAATGAACAAACCCTCTCGACATTATATGTTTTTGCCCAGCTATCTGCCTCGTTTCTTGTGCCAAATGATCCTGAAGCTCGTTTATGATGCTTCCAATGGATTTCTTGTGAAATTTCAGTCAAGTTGTGCTTTTGAATCAGTCCATGACCTTATAATGAAGGAGATATGTTGGTTCCAGTATTTGGAAATAGTGCAGACTTTTAAATATGAATTCAGTGGCAATTGCATAATTAATCTGAAAAATATCTAGCAACCCAATTCTTAGTAAAATTATCATAAGTTCTTCATACGATGTCGAAACTTGATGATTCTAGTTGCTACGATTCCAAAATTATGATACGCATCTAATGCTTCAATCAAAACAGAAATTGGAGCTCATCTACTTAATATGGTACTATTTATGCTTGAAGAAACGACGTCGAAACATCAGAACGAGCACAGCGCAACTCAGACCTATCTGAAACTCACACGATCCCCTCGGGACACCATCCGAAAATACCAACAAATCTCATAACATAACAAGAACTTACTCGAGGCCTCAAATCACGCATAACAACATCAAAACCCCGAATTGCACCTCAAATTGAACTTAATGAATTTTTGAACTTTCAACCTCCAAAACTCGTGCCGAACCATATAAAATCAACTCAGAATGACCTCAAATTTTGCACACAAGTACAAAGTGACATAACAAAGCTATTCCAATTTTCGGAATCGAACCCGATATCACCAAAGTCAACTTCCAGTCGAACTTATGAACATTCTAAACCTTCAAATTGCCAACTTTTGCCGATTAGTGCCGAAACATTCTAGAAATATCTAAATACAAATCCGAGCATATGCCCTAGTCCAGAATCACCATAAGGACCTAAAAAACCATCAAACTCCGATCAAAGGTCAAATACTCAAAAGTCAAACTTGGCCAACTCTTCTAATTTAAAGCTTCCTAGTTGAGAATCATTCTTCCAAATCAATTTCGAATCATCTGAAAACCACAATCATAGATACACACAAGTCATAATACATCATACGGAGCTACTCATGCCATCAAACCACCGAGCAAAGTGCAATTTCTCAAAACGACTGGTCGAGTCGTTACATTCTCCCCCACTTAAACATACGTTCGTCCTCGAACGTGCCTAAAGTCGTTCCAAAGACATCAAATTGCCGTGTAACCTTACCATGAACACACCCGGGGGTGATCCCACGTCACCATATAACATGTAAGCTTGATAACGCAATATAACTGGAGATCATTACTTTAACCTTAGTCCGTAAACCTTAGAATCCAATTTCCAACATCCGAAAATTATCTATAAGAATCGAATCCCGCATCTACACATTGTAGAAGTCTGAACAAGATATATAAAGCCATAACCAAAGCCAAAGATGCCGTCAGACGATGTATCACATAGTCAGATGCTCACAACAATAACTTTTGACCACAATAGCTGCTCAAAACACACCCGGTACCTGTAACAAACCTCATACCAAACAAAAACTCGCTCTAAAACCTCCGTACACTGCAGATGATGAAAGAAACAAGTATAATCTCATAAGTACTCATCCGATCAACAAGTCATGGAGCTCTCCCTCCTTCGACAAGATCTTTAGCCAATTTCTTAGCCGACTTTTGATATTATCCTTTCAAACATACTGTAATCAAATTCGATAGCAATCACTTCAGGCCCAAAGACTCCATCTCGTCAAGTACAAGCTACTCTACGGACACGCCACACCAATACTCCTTAGAGCCACAAGCCGTGCATTCCGTGCTCCAGTACGCCACAATTCAAATGTGCTCAAAAATGGAATATGACTCAAACAAGAGAACCATTTCTCAAAGTGAACAAGTACCACCACAACACATTGCTAAGAACCCATCACACACAGTAGAACCAAAACAAACGAGTCTATCACAAATGATCATATCCCATCATAACTGCGCTGCAACGCGTGATTCCATCTAAGCACCGCTCCTCTGAAATACCTCAAGCCACAATGCTCAAAATCAACAACCACACGCAATTCGGTATTACGTACACAAAGTGCATGACCATAAACATGGACAAGCGAGTAACACAATATACCACAACCCGAAAAGACCATAACCAAGGCGCGATCAACCATTCAACACTTCAATAACCATTTCGCTCGAATTCCGCTACAAGGGCCAAACATAATCGTATCGCCTGTGCATATAACCAACAAGCCACAACCCCTTGTAGCATAAAAGAGTAACACATAGAACATCTCAGAACACGAACAAGCTCAACTCTAACCAAATGACATACCCTTCAACACTAACAATTTCGAGTCAACAAATCTGACCCTGTGTAGAATACACATCCTCATTGGGCTTACCAATGGGCCCCAAACCAATTCCGGTCATCCCCAAATGGATAAATGGTCCTCCAAAAGTCCACAATGACCTAACCATAACACGTACTGCCATCTAGCTAACTTTGGACACATCTTCACAGTCCACAACCATGAAACAATTCGCTATTGATAACTCTCAGTCTCCAAATCCATAGAATATACGAATCGCCATAGCTGGTCCAAGCTCCACAACTCGAATGACTATCACCTCTCTCATACACAATCATCCACGAGAAATAACTTTTATAATTCTCCCATGCCACATAGAAAAATCTGGATATCAGCAATCAATCAACCAGGGAGTGCCGCAATACCAATGAAGCATCCGTAAGTGAAAACATAGTGCGCTGTCTGAATGTACACTCTAATAAGGTAATACCAATTACTGCCAGTATCTAAAATTGGTGTGCTGCATAAACTCATGATCTTCCTCTTGGAAGTGAATCTTATACTTGCACATGCAAATCCCCATCTCAAACCACACCTCATCTATCATGCCATCATATAAAAAGTACGAGAATCTCATAATCAACTCTGAGTCACAAGAAGAATACATACCCTGTCAGCCGGAAAGCCTCCATTTGATATCATCCAGGAAAAAGAATCACAATACGTAACATGCTCCTCACGCAGATAGGATATATCCATCTCAAATCATGGTAGAAACCATCGTATACTATTCGAAACCCATTTTCACATAACCAAGCCATCAAAACTGAATCTCTCTAACTCAACCAAGCCACGCGAGTCGCCAAACCCAAGAGTATTGCCACAAAACACCTGTAGAAACTCACCACATCATAAGAACCCAAAGAACCGATCCTATCCATTAGCGTGCTGATCTAATATACTGCTAAATTGTCCTATTTCTCCGAGTCCCTTCCGAATTACCCTCAAGTTGACATTTCCCCTTGCCAGAACATCATGATCCTTACCCAAAGCTCACCAGAAGAGATCCTATCATAAAACCACATCGACCTAAGGCCCATAAGCCTCGTATTCCATCTTAAGCATCCCAAAAGTACCATAATCGAGACACTTGCTTTAAAGAGACCTTCTATGAGTCTAAAGTCGTTTCCTTCACCTTATTGATACTGAAATGTATAATCCATAATGATATAAAAATACCGCAAGTCTCGACATCATCCAATGAAAATATCAGATCCTAGCCATATACAAATTCTGAAAATTCCTAATTGCTACATATAACTCTTGAATCCCTTAGAACCATCTGGAGAGTCATCCACTCTGCTCAAATCTCAATTGCACCGCCCAAATGGGCCGAACGACCTGTGCCCCATTAGCTAAATAACACCCAAAGAAGTAATCTACACCTCTAAGAAACCGAGTGAATCTCTTTTCCTTAGTACACCACATCTACCACGAACAACAAACCCGAGTCATTCTAAGATTAATGTATATCCATCATGTGTAGCAAACCATACATCCAGATAAATTTTCTTGCTTAAGTCATCCTCAAAACCAGCCTCTGCAAGTCATAACCGATCCACAATCATGCCTCAAACCGACACCAATACAATATGTAACCATGTAACCAAATCGTAGATAGAGGACTCCCCCACTTGGCTCAAAACTATAGATCAAAACACTCGATAACTCACAATGCTCATCCCCAGAAGGCCAATATGGAGGCAGATGCTTTGAGTAGGAAGGTTTAGAACATGGGGAGTCTTGATTTTATTCTAGTTGGGGAGAGATTGTTACCTTTGTATGTTTAGCCTTTGGACAACAGGTCCATGAGGTTGGATGTTTCGGAGCGTAGCTGGGTTCTTGCTTGTGTGGTTTCACGATCTTATTTGTTTGAGTGCATCAAGGCGCATCAGTATGTTGATCCCCGCTTGCTTTTCCTTAAGGAAAGGTGCAACACGGTGATGCCAAGAAGGTGACTATTGGTGATGATGGGATGTTGAGGCTTCAGGGACAAATTTTTGTGCCCAATATTGATGGTTTACAGGAGTTAATTCTTGAGGAGGCCCATAGTTCGCGGTATTCCATTCATATGGGCACCACAAAGATGTACCATGATTTCAATCAACAATATTAATGGAGAATAGTGAAGAAAAATATTGTGGAGTATGTGGCTCGATGTTTGAACTGTCAACAAGTGGAGTACGAGCATCACAAACCGGGGTAGTTTTCTTCAAAGGCTTTATGTTCTGAGTGGAAGTGGGAGCAATCACTATGAATTTTGTAGTTGGACTTCCACTGACCTTGAGGATATTCGACGTTGTGTGGGTCATTGTGTATAGATGGACCAAGTATTCAGACTTCACTCTAGTCATGACTACTTACTGTTCAGAGCAACTAGCCCGAATTTATCTTCGTGAAATTTTTCATCTTCATGGTGTGCCGATATGTATTATCCTGATTCGAGGCACACAATTCACATCACATTTTTGGAGAGCCATGCAACGTGAGTTAGGTACATAAGTCGAACTGATTATGGCTTTTCATCCACAGATAGACGGGCAGTCCGACTGCACTATTCAGATTTTGGAGGACATATTATGCACCTGTGTTATTGATGGGATTAGTTTCTACCACTAGTAGAGTTCACCTAACACAATAGCTATCAGTCGAGTATCCATATGTGCTTTGTACAAGGACTTATAAGGGATGCAATGTCGTTATCCAGTTGGTTGGTTCAAAACCGAGGAGGCTAGGTTCTTGGGAACTGATTTGGTCCGTGATGCTTTGGAGAAGGTGAAATATATTTAGGAGCGGCTTCGTACAACATTGTTCAGGCAAAAGAGTTATGCAGATATGAGGGCTCGTTATGTGGCATTCATCGTGGGTGAGAGGGTTCTACTTAGAGTTTCGCCCATGAAGGGTGTGATGAGGTTCGGGAAAAGGGCAAGTTGATCCCTTGGTGAGGTGGCCTACAGACTTGCATTGCCACCCAACTTATCTAGATTTCACCGGGTGTTCCATGTCTCCATGATCCGAAAATACTATGGTGATCTGTCCCATATGTTAGATTTCAGCTCAGTGTAGTTAGATAATGATTTGAATTGTATTGAGGAGCCAATGACTATTTTGGACATGCAGGTCCGGAAGTTGAGGTCAAAGAACATTGCAACGGTGGAGGTTCAGTGGAGAGGTCAACCGGCCGAGGAGGCAACTTGTGAGACGGAGCATGATATGTGGAGCCGATATTGTCATCATTTTGGCACTTCAGGTATGTCTCTATACTCGTTCGAGGACGAACATTTGTTTAAGAGGGGGAGAATGTAATGACTCGTTTTGTGTATTCGAGTCATGATTCCCTTTTTGAAGCTTCCCATTTGTGCATTTGTGGTTTTGTGACTAGCGGGGATGGTTGGTTTCTTTTCGGGGAGGTTTTAGTAACATCTGGAACAATTCGTTCTTACTTTGAAAGCTTAAGTTAGTAATGATGACTGATGTTTAACTATTGTGAAACGACTCCAGAACAGTATTTTGATAGTTCCAATAGGTTTATATGGTGAATTTGGACATAAAAGTATGCCCAGAATGGGTTCGAAGGTTCCTAGGTTGAGTTGGATCTTTTTCCCGAAAGTTGGCAATTTGAAGGTTTAGAAATTTTCTAAGTTTGACATACGTTGAAATTATGGCTATCGGGTTGGGATTTTTGTTTGGGGACTTGGAATAGGTCTATTGTTTCATTTGGAACTTGTTTGTAAAATTAGGTGAGATTCCGAGTTGGTTTAGCAGGAATTAGATGCTTGGTCGTGCTTTTAGCGAATCTTGAATTTTATTATAATTGCCATGTGGTTTGGTGTCCGATTCATGGTTTCAAATGTTATTTTGGTGTTTTGACTTTGCGAGCAAGTTCACAATGATGTTTGTAGACTTGTGTGAATATTCAGTGTGGATCCCTGTTGCTCGGGTGAGTTTAGACGTGTTTTAGAATAGTTTGGACTTGATTCATATCTGCTGGTGTGCTAGTGATGCAGTTATCGCAAATGCAAGCACCAATTCGCATTTGCGAATACAATATTTGCGAAGGGAATACCACATTTTCAAAGGGGAAAGTGGATGGTAGGATTTACATTTGCGAAGCCAGCCTCACAAATACGAAGAGGAATTGGGTGGGGGGCACGCGCTTTTGCGACTAAGAAAGCGACCAATTGGCCGCTCTTGCAAAGGGGAGTGACTCTGCAAATGTGAAAATTGGGTCACAATTGAGACATTCCCTGAGCTCAGAAGGCATCACTTTGCGATCAAATGGTCGCATTTGTGAGGTGTTGCATTCCTGAACCTCAAAGTCGCATTCAACATCTGCAGTTGAACAAATAGTCGGATTTCGGGACTTAGTCTAATTTTATTATGTTTTTAGCCCTAGAGTCGGTGAGAGGCAATTTTAGGAGGATATTTTCATACAAAGCTATTGAGTAAGTGATGTTGACTCCATTTTGATATTATAACATAACTATTTATGAATTTTAACATCTAATCCATGTGATTTGAAGAGAAATTTTTGGGATATTTTACTATATTTTAAAAAATAAAAATATGAGGCTTGATAATCGAATTGGTCTCAGATTTTAAAATCAAACACATACTAGAGGGGTTATTGATAGTCGTGATCTACCCTTCGACTCCGTTTTTGACCGAGCTGGTCTGGGTTGACTTTTGGGAAATTGTGCAAAGATCTTAACTTTATTAATCTAAATCAGTTTCTCTTGCAACTTTTGATGTTACTTAGTCATTTTTGGCATGATTTGAGCTGAACAAAACTCAATTTAAATGATAAGCATTTTTAGAGTATTGAATTTGCCTAATTGAGGTAAGTATCTTGCCTAACTTTGTGTGTATAACAAGCCAACCGGCCATTTTGAGAATTTACATTCAATTCGGTGTATAGCTTCATATGGTGTATAATGACTTGCATGTATCATCGGTTTTGGTTTTCGATTGGATTAGGATTGATTTGGAAGAATGGTTCTTTACTAGGAATGTTTTAGTTTGAAGAGTTGACCAAGTTTGACTTATGTGTTTTGACCTCGGATCGGAGTTTTTATGATTCCATTAGGTCCAGATAGTTATTTTAGACTAGGGCATATTCTCGGATTTGCATTTGGATGTTCCTAGAAGGTTTTCGCTCTATATGGTGAAAGTTTGCGATTTGAAGGTTTTGGAAGTTTATAGGTTTGGCCCGGAGTTGACTTCGATGTTATCAAGTTTGTATTTTTTTTTCGAACGTGGGAATATGTTTTTTTTGTCCTTTGGTACTTGTATGCAAAGTTTTGTTGAAATCTGGATTGGTTAAGCTTGAATTGAATGCTTGGTTCGAAGTTTAAAGTTTATGAGCTTAAGAGATTGATCTTGATCCATAATTCGTGGTTTTGATGTTATTATATGTGATTTGAGGCCTTAAGTAGGTTCGTGTTAAGTTTTGGGACTTGTTGGTAAGTTCAGACGGGCTCCCGAGGGGCTTAGGTGAGTTTCAGACCATTTTTCCTTCATGTGTGATTGCTGGTTTTCTAGTGCCTCAGGTGTTCATCGCGATCGCGAGGATGAAGCTGCGATCACGTAGTTTATGTTTGGAGCTAGGCTTTCTTCTCTTTGCATTCACGTGTATAGATTCGCTTTCGTGAAGACTATAGGACTTGAGCATCACGTTTGCATTGCGAGGTCGTGTTTCTGGGGGCTGGAGAAACTCGTCTTTGCATTCGCGGATCACTAGCGTCTGTGTACATCACGTTTGCATGGCCAGAGTCACGAAAGCATAGAGAATTTTATGGCAGTGGCATTTCTGCTTCGCGATCGCGAAGGTTTTCCCACAATCATGATGGGTATCACTGAAGCAATGTTATAAAGTACTCTATTTCGAAGGTTTTTGTTATTTTATCACATTTTGAGTTATGGAGATCGGATTTGGGAGATCTTGGAGTGGAGTTTCACCATTTGGATTGGAGTAAGTATTTTTGACTCAGATTTGATTATTTTACATGATTCCCCCTTCGATTTATGCATTTTGATTATGAATCTAAAAGAGAAATTGAAGGGGGGGGGGGGGGGGGGGGGGGGAGAGGGGTTGTCAAAACATTTTGAAAGTGAATAATTGAGTTTTGAACGTCGATTCAGAGTCGGATTTGTGTGAAATTAGTATGGGTGGACTTGTATTAGAATGTATTATCAGAATTTGTGAGTTTTTTCGTGTTCCGAGGTGCGATCTCGAGTTAACTTTTTTGTTGACTTTAAGTATTTGATTACAGATTCAACCTTTATCGTTTGAGTTTGTTTCCTATGGCATTATTTGATATTTTGAGTTGCTTTTGGCTAGTTTCGAGCCGTTCAGAGGTCGATTTGCGTGGGACGACATTTCTAGAGTATTGTTTGACTTGCTTGGTATTGATTTGGTTTATTCGAGCTAATTAACATATTAAACTTGGATTTGAGGGTAATTATCTCTGAGAAATATGATATTTGAGATGTGTTGGGGTGACACACATGCTAGGTGACCGGCGGTGTGCGTGTACCGAGGTATTCATGAATCTGGGTAGTTCTTAGGCAGTTATATGCCTTATTTTGCTATGATTCTTCTTTGATATCATGTTTTATCCATTTTTATGACTACATGAGTTAATATTTATGTTAGAAATCATGTCTTGGCTATCTGCTTAGTTTTATTGTTTGAGACATGATAGGGCTATTTTTTCCCTGTTGAGCTATTTGCCTTAGCCATAGTCATATTGTTCAGTCATAATAGCTATATCTTCATGTTATGTTTCTGTCTCTTTGCGCTTTGATATGTTGTCTCATATGTTATTGGTGTCCTTGTACGTGATACGATTTAGAGCTATAGTTGTGGCACATTGTGATACTCCGTATTGTGTGATTGAATTATGTTTCTGTGAGATGTGAGCTATTGAGTCTTGAACACATTGATGACTTATGTGGGCCATAGAGCCGTGTTGTGACTTGTGAGTGATATTGGGATTGGGTTGCATGCCGCAATGGATTGATATTTAGATCCGATTTCTTGCAGCAACAGATTGCTATTTGGATCGGGTTGCACACGGCAACAAGTCATATTGACTATTGATTTGCTCTTGGGCTAGGATCACCCCTCCGAATTCTGATATTACAGAGAGCACATGAACAATGATTTATATGTGCTTTGGTGAGGGGCATTTATGTCAAGCACCCGTACAATACTGAGTGATTGTGTGTGTGATGGTGAGGGGCTTTGATCCAGGCACTCGTACAGTGCTGAGTGATTGTGCGTTTGCTGGAGAAGGGTATTAGAACCCTGCACCTTGAATTTGCCGAGAGTGAGTGTACTTGATGATTTTATTATGATGTTATTGACTTGGCATGTATACTTGACATCTAGGCATAGATACATATTTTCCTCATGCTTGATGGTAACATGGTGTTATTGACTTGAACTATAGGCATAGAGATGTTTTTTACTCATGCTAACTAGTAAATGAAATATCTTATTTGTTGTTGAAAATTTGAAAAAAATCACAACTCTCTGGTAAACTCATATTTTTGTGATTTTAGTGAAAGATTTGGGCTTTAACCAGTTATACTTGTAAAGCATGTCTAAATTCTCGTGTTAGTGATCGAGCTGAATATGATATCTTTAGAGTTATTTAGTGTTACTGGCATTATTATATCGCGTGTTATTATTAATTGCTTGTGTTGTAGATTGACCTTCTTCCGAGCTCATCACTACTTTCAACCTGAGTTTATTACTTATGTGTTACATGGAGTCGTTTGTACTAATACTACACTTCTGCACCTTGCATACAGAACTTGGAGCTGATGCTGCTGAGTATGGCGAGAGTTGGCATTGAAGAAGTACCTGCTTTCCGGATATAGCTACCTTTTGTCCTCCGTAGTTTTAGATTTGAATTCTGTTTATGTACATTCCAAAGAGATATTGTATTTATTCATACCAACTTTCTAAATCTAAGTCTTAGTGGATCATGAGTTGTACTACCAGTCCTTGAGTTATTGTATAAAAATTTCAGTTAATTCGTTATTGGTTTCCTATTATTCCCATTTGGATTTTGTTGACTGTTAGTTGGCTTACCTATCGGGTTGGGTTAGGTGCCATCACGACTAGATAAATTTTTCTTTCATGACAAGTTGATATTGTTACATCCCGTACCTTAGCATTAGGATGTGCCGTTGTAAATCCACATGAGTTCGGAGATATTATGTCTATTAGAAGGTTATAGAGGGTTTAAGACATTATTATTATGAGACCCTATAAGTTTACAACCTTGATATCGTTAGATATTACGTTAGTGTGATATTTTCTTTTAAGTAAAGTATTTTAGTAAAAATTTATAAGTATAATTTTCGATAGTCACCATTATTAATATTTTCAAATATGATAAATTATATACCTAATATGAGAAGGTTTATGAGATTTTCTTTATTGTAAAGATAGAAATTATTTTTTGACAAGAAAAGGAGGTTATCTTTTTACCATTTTAAGAATTAAGCGTACGAAAATTTGCACTCTTTATATGAGATTAGGAAAATTAGAAGTTGAGAAATATATGTATTGTTACATAGATGTTTTAATAAAATAATAGTGTATGTATTGATTTTATATGGTACCACATGACCATGATAGTATGATGTATAATGTGTATTAAAAATAAGTAGAATTTTAAGTAATTTGAGAAAATTCTTAATTGTGCGGGTAATTGGTTAATTACCGGGTAGTGAGATATTACCTAATTGATTAATTGATTATAGGACAAGATTAAAATCCTCACCCCACCCCCACATCGCAGTAAGTGGAGTAAGACATAGGTGGCTCTTACCTTTAGACAAATCAATTAGTAGGCACCTGGATATCGACCTTAAGACATTTACACGTGAAAAGTGAAATGATTTTGGTCTATCTCTAACTTATCTTCAAGGTTATCAAATTCATTTGTTGCAAAGGATTTCCATATATTTTGTAAGTAAGACACTCACGGTTGAAAGTCTCAAACAAGAGTTTACAAAGTGACTCTTGTTTCATATATCTTGTTTCATATGATTCTTCTACAAAATGAGATAGATTGACGTGATTTTGCTCGTAAAAAATTTCATACGAAATTATACTGCGTAATAGTAACGGGATTTTGCGATTCTAAGGGAGTACGGTATAATCTTTTTCAAGAGAATCGGCTCACGTATGTTAAGGCTAATATTTCCTTCTTTTGGCATGATCCAAGAAACGATACGTAAATGTAATGATATTCCATAAGTGGTTCTACTCTTAGCAGTTAAGGATGTCTATGTTATTCATTCCCGTAAAGATAATAATTGATTGATAGAGCAATTATTAGGAACACTATTTTGAATTCTTGTGAGAGGACTAAAAGATACTGTAGTTGAAACAATTCTATATGAAATAAAGGAAGTAGTTATTTTAAAATAGATTATATGATTAAAATTTTTCCCCATAGGCTATACCATCTCATAACCCCCTTTAAAATTATTGTTTAAGTCAGAATTGGGAAAGAAGAAAAAAGTCATCATCTAGATATCCTGGTATCTACTGGCTCTCATATGGCCAACTGGATAGGTTTAAATTGTCTACTCCTAGGGTATCTATAAATTTGCCATTTCATGTTAGTGGATTAAAGGATTCAGGCTTTACAACCACTAAGTATAACCTGGAATGAGCTAGTGGTATAACATCTATTCAGTTGGACAAGCTTACAGATCTTTCACACCTCAAATTGGATTTAGTACTAAGATACATCTTGTAAATTGAAATGTACTGTATATGTTTTCATCGAGTTATGAATAATGTATTCCTATTTTGTATGTCGGATCTAGTATGGACCAATCTTTTGGATTCTACTCTTTAATTGGATTTAGTTCTAAGCCACATCTTGTAATAAGGGACGCAATATTTCTTTTATATTCTTTTGGTAAATGTGTGTCCACTTTTTAAACTTAGTGTGAGTAATGAAGGTAAAATACTCTCTATGCAACTCTTGTGCCTATACGGTAGGAATGAAGATAGTAAATATGAGTTATATTCACTAATTTACTGTAATTACTTCAAAAACATGTCTAAGTATGTATCTAGTTCCCTATTAAGCTATTTGATAAAGATGTTAATGTTTATAATATAGTGACACATGCATCTTCATTTACCACTGAGCTACGACCGGTTGGGCAGTTACACATTTACCACCGAGCTACGGCCAGTCGGGCAGTCATGTAATCACCACCGAGCTACGGCCGGTCGGGCAGTTACCATCGATTGGGAAGTTATGTATCATTATTTACCACCGGTTGGGCAGTCATGTACACACATTTACCACCGAGTTACGGTCGGTCGGGCAACCATGCATTTACCATCGCGCTACGACCGGTCGGGCAGTTACCACTGATCAGTTGGGCAGTGATGCATCTTACGATATGGATAATAGTCTCAAAGAGAAGAATTCTACATATCAGTATAATAAGTATGCATATGTGGTGGCACTTTAGAGATTCAGGTTGATTCTTATATGTCTTTAACTAATGTTATGTTTCAGTTCTGCCGTACATACTCAGTATATTATTCGTACTGACGTCCTTATTTGGGGATGCTGCATTCATGCCTGCATGTATAAATAATCAGTTTGACGAGCCTTAATAGAAGACGAGATTGGCATTCAACAAAGGATCGGTAAGACTCCACCTCATTCGGAGTGCAACCGAGTCTATAAGTCATTGTGTTAGAGTATTTCTACAGGCTTATGGGTAGGCCGGTACCCTATCCTATTTGATGTCAAATAATTTTAGAGGCTTTATAGACAAAGGTTCATTTTGTACAGTATGTCAGAGGCCTTGACGGCCCATATATATATTCAAGATGGTTCATTGATACAGTGTTTGTCCACTTATAGTTATACATTACGAGTTGTGGCCATGTTGTCCCATGATAGTTACAAAGAAAATAAATGAGTTACAGAGTGGTTTGCTTGGGCCAGTATGACACCAGGTGCCAGCCACGCCTGTTTGGGGCGTGACAGATATCAGAGCTTTAGGTTCATAGGTTCTATAAGCCATGAACAAGTGCCTAGTAGAGTCTTGCGGATCGTTATGATGACGTCCATACCTATCTTCGGGAGGCTACATGGCATGTAGGGAAATTTCTCATCTTTCTTTCCCTATTGTGCATTATTGATTCAGCTTGAAGCATATATCTTTGAATTCCTTCCATCCACGTGTACGTTATGTTGAGAACATGGTATTAGTTGTGCATCGACGACTTGTGATATCATGGATGAGGTGCAATATGTATTCTCTATGGTTTGGAGATAGGTCAGTCTGGTGGACTTGAGGCCAGGTTCAGACCGCAGCTTGGGCTTGGTTGTTTCAGTTGTGTGATTATGTGCTTTTGGACTTATATGTCTTATAATGTCCCTAGGAGTGGGATTTATGGTTTAGTAATTGTTGGATGGCTATATGATAAGTACTGTATGACTGAGGAATGCGCTTAGATGTGACGAGAATAAGTTTTCTTGGGATGTAAGGGGATTATGGGTATTTGATTTCTATATTGATGTGTTGTAGCGTCTTGAGTTTTGAGTGTGTTAAGGGATCCTTCATATTGTTTATTTGTGGGATGAAGTAGATTCTTATGTCTTGTTGCCGAGTTCAGGATGGGGAGGATTATTTAATGCATAGTGGCTGTGTCTATGTTAGGGTAATCGAGAGATTTCAGTTTGAGGCTAAGCAGGTGGGTTTTCTCCTTCGGGATGGTTCTGAGGTTGTGTGATTTCCATGATGTTTCTGCGAAGAGTTTCTTTTCTACCAGCGAGGTATGTATGTTCTGCAATTTGAGTTGGATCACTTGAGTAAGTTTGCACGACTCTTATGAGAGTGTATATGCGCTTAACAAATGATTTGAGGTATTTTCATGGTTAGTTATACATTAGCTTATGTAGGGTTTAGTAAAATTACAGTGCAGGATTATGGCAATTATGGAGTAAGGGTATTGTGAGTTATCCGATGTTAAGTTCTGAAGCTTTGAGCCAAGTGGGAGAGTCTGCAATTGATGATCAGAATGCATGGTAATGTGTTATGTTAGTTTCGGTCCGAGGCATAATTGTGGGTCAGTTGTGACTGGAAGAGGTTGGTTTTGAGGATGACTCGTGTGAGGAAATTTCTGGATGCATGCCGTATTACACTTTATGGCTATATGTAAATCTAGGAATGATTCAGCTTTGTTATTCATGGTAGAGGTAGTGTGCAAGGACAAGGATTCACTCAGTTTCTTAGAGATGTGAGTTAATTCTTGAGGTGTTTCTGTGTTAATGAAGTACAAGTTGTTCGGCTCATATCAGCAGTGCGCTGGGGATTTGAACATTGTGGATGGCCTTCAAGAAGGTTCTAATGAGTTCAAGCTCATATGTGGTATTTGAGGATTTTTTCGGGATTGTATGTGGCTATGTCCTGGGATTTTATATTGGATGATGTCGGTATTTGCAGTGATTCTATATCATCATGGATTCCACATTTCAGTATAAGAGAGGTTAAAGAAACAACTTCAGATTCATAGTATATCTCTTCAGAGACATTTTGGTTTGCGGTGCTATTGGTGTTTAAGAGGGAATATGGTAGCATATGGGATTTACAATGAAGTGGTTTAAGGCTAGGTCCTCTTATGATGGGCGTTGGTTAAGGATCATAATGTGCTGGAAAGAAGAAGTGTTAAATTGGGGCCAAGTCGAGGGGAGTTTAAGGAAATGGGTCAGCTTGGTAGTGGTTTGGGTTAGCATGGTAATGGCGATGAATGGTTCCCTTGGTGTGGTGAGGCTTTACCAGTGTTCATGGCAATACACTTGGGTTTGGCGATCTACGTGATTTGGTGAGTTACAGGGATTCATTTATGATTGCTTGGTTTTGTGATAATAGGTTTCAAAGAGTTCTCGGTGATTTCATCCAAAGCTTGGGACAAATGTTTTCGACGGGAATGAGGAGTATGTTGGATGTTATGATTTTCTCTTGGATGGGGTCACGTGGAAGGTTTCTGGTTGATGGGGTGTCACTCCTACCTATGTGTCACAACCCCAAATCAAAGCCAGTCGTGATTGCGCCTATCATGGAACTAGGCCAGCCAAAACATCACTCAAATCATAATAAGCTTCCATTTACATCTTTACTATACTGATTACCCATAAAGGTTTCCTTAAACATTTATAGAACATTTAAAGCTATACTGAATATTAAATACAACCCCCGAGAACCCGGAGTCACAGGTCATGAGCATCTACATAAAATATACAACTCAACGAAAACAAATTCTATAATAGTAAGCAGGAGAGGGAGCAGGACTGCGGACGCATGCAGCTACCTCGCAAACCTCCGAGAATCTCTGGAACAGATAGACAACTCACCCTGCCCTAACACCTGGATCTGCACACAAGGTGCAGGGAGTAATGTGAGTACACCAACTCAGTAGTAATGAAAATAAATCAGGTCTGAGCAGCAAGAAACACATAAAATCAATGTCATCAAATCACAAGATNTGTTGTAGTTGATTGAAGGGCCCTCAATTAGCTGTGCCTATTTATTATGTATCTACTTGAGAGAGAGTGCATATTTAAGTAATTGTTTGAAAAACACCACTCCCAGAGTATAGACGAAAGTCATAACCAAGGGTTTAGAGGTGGGATTAGAGATAACGATACCTCGGGTGCAATCTAAGTGAACTGTAATGCAATCTAGCTAGCGTANAAAATCAGGTCTGAGCAGCAAGAAGCACATAAAATCAATGTCATCCATTCACAAGATGCACAACCTTTCTTTCCAACAGTATAACATAGATATATGAAATCATCATGCCTTAAAACAACCTTCAGAAAATCCCTTGAAGAATGTATATTTTCAACAACTTCAAACCGAAAGATTTAGTATGAAAATGAAATGAACCACTTGATGCGAGACTAAATTGCATAGTTTAACATGTGATATACCTTACATTTTATGCGC
>ML372476.1:0-23429 GCA_005239525.1 Nicotiana knightiana
CCTCATCTGAACTTTCCCCCCAAGCAGCAACCATAGCCTTTGTTGTGGTTTTCTTGGGTTAGAACTGTTTCTTCTTTCATATCTATCCTTTTTCCATTCTACTTCCCACTGAGGATAGTTTTTGATGAGATGGTCAGTCTTACCACATTTGTAGCATCCCTCGTTGGTTGGCCTTTCTAGAGCTTTTTCTTTGTTGTAGTTTCCTCCTCTAGAGATGCCTTTCTTCCTCATGAGAAAGTTTCTGAATTCTTTGGTAATCATGACCATCTCATCATCCTCCACATCTTCTCCCTCGGTGATTCTTAGTGCTACACTCCTCTCCCACCATCCATCTTCATTGTCTGCCTTCTGAGTTCATAGGCAGTGAAGTTTCCAATCAGCTCATCCAATCTCAAGGTTGCCATATTTTTGGATTCCTGGATAGCAGTTATTTTTCTTTCCCAAGAAATAGGCAAGACCCTTGTGAGGATCTTCTCAACATGTTCAAGAATGACTCTTCCAAGAGACTCTAGTTCATTAGTCAAGGTTGTGAACCTTGTGTACATCTCTTGGATAGCCTCTCCTTCTTTCATAGTGAAGTTTTCATACTGAGAGTGTAGTAGAGTACCTCTTGACCTTTTTACCTGAGGTGTTCCTTCATGGGCTACTTGCAAGGTATCCCACATCTCTTTGGCAGTGGTGCAGCTTTGGAATCTGCTGTACTCATCTGGATCTAGTCCACACACTAGCTACTTTTTGGCCTTTGCATTCTTCTCCCATTTCTTCAGATCCTCAGTAGTGTAGTCAGCTCTAGTCTTTGGTACATCTATACCATCAGCAGTCTTCATCATGGTAGCTAGAGGACCATCAGTCGCTATGTCCCAGAGTTCATATTCTTGTCTAATCAAGTGGTCCTTCATCCTGTTTTTCCACCAAGAGTAATACTGGCCATTGAAGAGTGGTGGCTTTGCAGTTGATTGACCTTCCCAGTTTCCAGGTGTTACACTCATCTTGATCTTCTCCAAGGTGTTAGCCTTTCAAGGATAACCCGCTCTGATACCAATTGATGTTTTAGACGTCAATACCACACAAGAAGATAGGTTAATTTGTGTGGTACCCAATTTTTGAGTGTTGTCTCTCTAGAAGAACCTGGTTCTTCTTGATGTTCCAACTTCTACTGTTGCGGAATAATAAAAGCATTAAAGTAAAAACACAAATATTTTTATGTGGAAAACACCTGGCTCAAAAGGTGAAAAAACCACGACCTACTCCTCAGTATGATTTGCTCAAACTCTTCACTAAAACTCCGAGCCAAACGGACTTAACAAAATAAACTCTTTTGTAATCTTAGGACTAACTCTAATCCCTTCGTAGTAACTAGCCTCTAGCTAATTTCTACAAGCCTGAAGTTAACTCTAACTTGAGCACTGTGTACCTATTACAATTGCTTATATGAAAGCTGAAAAGATACAATATTAAATCGCCTACTACAACCAACTAGACTCAATGACAAACAGATGGAACTGGTTCTTCTAGCTGGTCTGTAGCCTTTGTATCACACAGTAATTCTGCTTGCAAAATATCTGGGAATTTTGCTTTCAGATCTTGATTCACTTATGCACTTGTGCGTTCTTTTTTCGAACAAGAATACTTCAATTATTTATAGAGTTAGTTGTTGAGTTTGTCGTTCAGTTTTGGTAAAACTCTACCTTGGAGAACGAGTTCATATTAAACTCAACTTCCTTCCTTCGTTACTGTCCTTGCTGAATTCAACTTCTATTCTCTTATCACTTTGAAACCTTTTCGCATTAGGAGACACTCTCCTTGTTCATTGATACTTCATAATCACATTCATCTCCTATGCATACGAGGTTTGTGTGCCAACGCGTCAGGTCAAATATGTATGCTCTGATGGACCTGGTTCAACTGGTCAGACATTTGTCAATCATCAAAACTATGCAGTGCCTTAGGTCAACAGGAAATTTGACCGAGAGTTGACCTTGTGGCTACAGGGCTCGGATTGAAGTTCCGGGAGTGAGAGTAGGTCTATGGTGTCATTTGTGACTTGTTTGCAAAATTTGGGGCCAATTTGACGTCATTTGGTGGGTTTTGGAGTCGTTTGTAGAAGTTGAAATTCCCTAAGTTTGAATAGGCTTTAATTGTAGTGCGATTCGTATTTTTTGACGTTGTTTGATGTGATTTGAGGTATTCACTAAGTTCGTATCATATTTTTGGGACTTGTTAGTATGTTTGGTTGCGGTCCCGGGGGCCTCAGATGAGTTTCAGATGGTTAACAGATCAAAGTTGGAGTTTGAAAAGTTGTTGTAGCTGAAGCCTTCTATTGCAATCGCACATACGGAACCTTGGTCGCAGGTGCGAGCTCGCAAGTGCGAGCTTGGAAATGCAGAAGCGGAGTTTCGATTGGAGAGCTGTAAAGCGCAGATGCGGACAAATTTCACAGGTGTGGACTCGCACCTGCGCGTGGTTGATCGCAGAATCGAAGAGGGATTTGGAGTCACTGGTCCCTAGAAGCGGACGGTTAAGCACAGATGGGCACCCGCAGAAGCGGGATTTCTGACCGTAGAAGCAGTTGGTCGGCCCTTTAGTGGCCTCCGTAGATGCAAAATTTTGACCCAAAAGCAGATTTTTTGGCCGCAGATGCGAGAATGCCTGGACAGAATATTAAATTAAGGGTTCTGTGGGTTTTCTTCATTTTTGAACATTCCAACTTGGTCTAAGGAGATTTTTGAGAGGATTTTCGAGGGGTTTCTTGAGGTAAGTCATTTGTGCTCATTTTTGTTCGATAATCTTGTTTCCCCATTGATTTTCCCACCTAGATTGTGTGGTTTTAAGGTGTAATTTGGGGGTTTGAGGCTAGGGATTTAGAGAGTTGAATTTGGGGATTCGGGAGACGGTTTGGTGTCGGATTTTGGAAAATTTGGTATGGTTGGACTCGTGGTTGAATGGGCTTTCTGGTTTTATGACTTTTATCGAATTTCGAAACGTGGGCCTGCTTTTGAGCCGATTTTTGACTTTTGATTAATAACATAGTATTTTCTTATGGAATTGATTCCTATAGCTCGTATTGATTGTATCGAATTATTTATTGCTAGATTCGGAATGTTCGGAGGTCGATTCGTGAGGCAAGGGCTTGCTAGCAGAATGATTCAGGTTGCTTGAGGTAAGTATCTTATTTAAACTCGGTTGAGGCATTTATTTCCTGAATTGTTGTGATAGCCACGTGCTTTTGGGCACACACATGTGTGGGGATGATCCCGTGTGCGGGCATTGGGGTTGTGTATTCATTTTTTGGGTTGTGCTCGGGCTCCTATAAGCCCAGAAATGATTGTTAAGCTTCTAGCTTCGATATCTAGCATGTGGTAGCAGGTTATGAGATCTATTTGATCCATGATAAATTTACTTACAGGTTAAATCCATGAACGAACCTGATACCTTTCATTAATGAAATATCCGGATTGAGTTACAATAGCACACTTTGTACATGCCTACACTTTAGCACGTTATTTATACTAGTCCATGGGTAGGAGAATCTTATTTCGTTCATGATATTCTTATGCACTTTCTTCATTGCTTCTGTATAATATTTTAGACTGGAGCATGAGGCTATGTCGCACGTTATGTTTATTGGCACGTGAGTTATCTGTGTAGCACATGAGTTGTTCGTGCGGATCCCTGTATTGATATTATTAGCACGTGAGTTGTCTGTGCAGATCCATATATTGTCATTATTGACACGTGAGTTTTCCATGTCGCACGTGAGTTATCTGTGCAGATTTTATTGTTAGCACGTGAGTTGTCCGTGCAGCACGTGAGTTGTCAACACGTGAGTTGTTCGTGTAGTATGTGAAACTTGTGGTTTATTGATCATTTTTATCTGATTTACTTGTTTTCTTTCCCATACATTCCATAATAATATTGAGCAGGGAATTTGAGGACCAGTGCACATGCACACACGGCTATTCGTATCATGAAGCCTTAAGGCCTAGCTATAAATCTCATAATATGTGATCAAAAAGGATAGAATTGTCCTGATTTAACTAGTGACTTCAACAAATTAAGCTCCTCTTACTTGCCATGTTTATTTGTGATACTTATTGAGTTGGTTATACTCACACTACACCTTGCATCTCGTGTGCAGATTCAAGCATTTCCGGGCACGAAGGTTGTTGATAGTGAGTGTACTTGTTCGGAGATCATCGATGTCGCGCCCCCTTTTTTTCCTCGCGGAGTCTGGGGTTTTGACATTTTTTTGAGACAACTCCCTTTCTTTTTGGATGGGATATGGGATTTGAAGAGTCTCCATCTAACGGATTAAGGTGCATTAGGGAACTTGGAGTAATTGACTCATGAAACTAGTTTGCATCACCAGAGATCGAGTAAGAGCTCGAAATTATCTTGAGGGGAAGGTGTTAGGCACCCCTCGAGGTCCACAGCGGTGGGTCCCGGCCGAACTTAATTAAGCGAATCAGCCTTTAAAGAAAAATACAATAATTTAGACAACTACTATTTAATCAGGAATTAAAGGGGTATTATGTTTTTTAGCATATAGGATCATTACTATGCAATACTTGGTAACTTTACCCAGGTTGGGATGCTACACATAGTATTAGCACACAGGTCATCATCTCCTTTACTACCCAATTACTATCTGTCAGTTGTTACTTAAACGTTCTAGTAGCTTCTAACTCGTGCCTTATGCATGCACTACCCGTCCCTTTCCTATAGTCCCGGAGGTGTTTAGGACCTCCATTTTAGGTGGTTCTAGACTCACCTATGTTGCTTAAAATGAGAAAACTAAGCGACAAACAAAAGTCAAGTAGGACTATCATATAAAGAGAAAATATGGGGCTCATGTTAACCTCCACAAGTAAACAAAATATACAACAACCTTATTAAAGCGAGCAACGATTCCTATCAGTTTGCCTACTGATTTTGTTAAAAAACTCCAAATCTGGGTAAATTTCAGGCAGTACTAAATCACAAGTTCTTTTTAGCCCCGGAATTCCTACAAGTTTGCCTAAGTGATAACCAGAACAGAATCCAGTATGCATGATATCTACAACTGTTATCTCTTATAGGCATGATTTCTAAGTGTTAGAACGGATTTGTTTATTTCCTATAGACATGCTTTCTAGTTTACAGAATTAGTTAACTCCTATAGGCATGATTTCTAAGTGTTAGAACGGATTTGTTTATTTCCTATAGACATGCTTTCTAGTTTACAGAATTAGTTAACTGCTATAGGCATGATTTCTAAGTGTTAGAATGTATTTGTTTATTTCCTATAGACATGCTTTCTAGTTTACAGAATTAGTTAACTCTTATAGACATGATTTCTAATTTACAGAATTAATTAATTCCTATAGGCATGATTTCTAGGTGCTGAAGCTGATTTATTTATTTCCTATGGACATGCTTTCTACGTTTGAAAACTTATTTCACCCTATAGGCATGATATCTAAATTGACTTTCATATCTCCTATAGGCATGGCATCTATGTGAGCAGGAAATTTAAGCAAATTACCAGGCACGTGTATTAAGTTACACAAATAAGATCCTATATACATGATCTCTAATGCATATTGAGATTTGAAAGTATGCATACAACATGGGTTCTTGATGCAGAATTGATAAATGACCTATAAACAGGATTTCTAGGATGCAAAGTATGAAACTTTATATTTCAAATGGCGAGAGAAGATCCTATGAGAATGATTTCTAATGGTATGCACATAAAGAATTACCACAACAACCTATAGGCATGATTTCTACCTGAACCTGACAAAGATATATAACAATCCGTCCCCGGCTTTTACTAATAACCCCATATGTGTTCTTAAAAGGATTATTACATTATTATAGACCAATATGAATGAATTACATGAAGCTATTCATTACAAAATAGGGAGCCTTAGCAGACCCAACATTAACCTGGAAGCCAGGCCGTCAAGCAAGCAAGTCTGATGTCCACAGGTAGTCCATCCATAATACACAAAATGGGCTTATGGTGTGTCAAAGTTCCCAAGGGCCTCAGGGACCTCGGTAAATTCTCACACCATAACTTTTCTCAGAGAAACAGTTGTAAAATATTGGAAGACCAGCCCCAGTGTGTCAGAGTTCGGAGGAGTCTCATGGACCCTATGCAGTTGTAAGGACCCGACCGGTTGTTTCATGAGATTAGCCCCATTTCTCCCATTTCTTCTTTGTAATATATTTCTTAGACTGTTTATGTTGTGTTGGGTAGGTTGGTTTGGGTTCGGTGTTGTCTTGCTGAGAGCAGAGGCACTTAATCTCTTAAAGTAGCTTAATAGTTGAAAATTCAAACTAGGAGTTGACTTATTGGTAAACTACCCCAGAATGCGGATTTTATGGCTCGGATAGCTTCGTTGGGTGAATTGGGACTTAGGAGTGTGTTCGGAATGAAGTTTTGATGTCCGGTGTAGAATTAGGCTTGAATTGGCGAAAGTTAGTTTTTGGCGATTTTCGGTCGGAAGTGGAAAATAGGCTATAGGGGTCGGAATGGAATTCTGATAGTTGGAGCAGGTTCGTAATGTCATTTGGGTATGCGTGCAAATTTTCAGGTCAATCGA
This sequence comes from Nicotiana knightiana, assembly GCA_005239525.1. Taxonomy (NCBI): domain Eukaryota; kingdom Viridiplantae; phylum Streptophyta; class Magnoliopsida; order Solanales; family Solanaceae; genus Nicotiana; species Nicotiana knightiana. Next base: position 6,591 of record ML372476.1, read on the forward strand.
ATGTGTTTTGGATGGTTTCGGCATCATTGGCGAAATTTAGAAGTTTTAAAGTTCATAGGTTTGAATTTGATGTAATTTTGGGGATTTTGTGTTGTTTTTGGTGTTTCGAAGGCTCGAATAAGTTTGAATGATGCTATGGGGTGTGTTGATATGTTTGGTTGGGGCCCCGAGGGGCTCGGGATTCGTTTCAGATGGTTAGCGGAGGTTTGGACTTAGAAAATTTGCAGCAAATAGTTGTTGCTGTGAATGTATTGGTGTGGCCGCACTTGCGGTAGGGGAGCCGCAGGTGCGAAGGACCTTGCGCAGGTGCGAGAAGAGGCTAGGCAGGAGGAATCCGCAAGTGCGAATGCGAAAAAGGGATCGCAGGTGCGAGAATTGGAGTGTTAGTGGGATTTCGCAGGTGCGCACCTAGAATCACAGGTGCGGCTTCGCAGGTGCGAGGAATTTTCCACAGGTGCGGATTAACTTGGCAGAACAGTATAAAAAGGTGCCTCCACAAATATTTTGTCATTTCTTCCATTGTTGCATGCGGGTTAAGTTTGTTTGAGGGCAAATTGAAGGGGGAATTCAAAGGTCTTCAGTGGAGGTAAGTTTCCGGATTATAAATCTCGTTTCTATGCTATTTTGTACGGATTAGGCTTGTAATTTGAAGAATTAAAGTGGAAACAGTTGGGAAAAATGGGGAGGAAATTTGGAAATTCTTTTGGTGATTTGAGTGGGACATTATGGTCCGATTGTGGAGTTTTTGGTATGCATAGAATCTTGGGAGGATGAGGATTCTAGTGATGAAAATTTTATTTAATTCCGAGATGTGGGCCCGAGGCTCGGATTTGGCTGAATTTCGAGAATTATGTTAAAATTTATATCTTTCGATTGGGTTCTATTCCGTTAAGCGTGTATTGATGATAATAATCTAATTTTTGTTAGATTCGGAGCATTTGAGAGCCAATTCGAGGGGCAAGCACATCATAGAGTAGCTTTTGGGATGTTTCGAGGTAAGTAACGATTGTAACTCTAAACCTGAGGGTATGACACCCCGTTATTTGATATTGTGTTGATAAATGAGGTGAAACAATGCTAGGTGACGAGCGTGGGGGCGTGAACCGATAGCGATTATGACTTGGTCCGTCCCAGAGCGAATATTAAGCCGCGTATTCGATTTGAAACCTTACGACATCATGTCTTTCAGAAGTTTATACCTGTTTATGGGTTATGAGCCATGTTTGGGGCCTTGTGCCGACCTGTTTAGACCCTTAGGGGTATTTTCCATGATTGGGGCCTTGTGCCGACCTGTGTAGACCCTGTACTTTATACTATTCTAGCACTATCCTGATAGAACAATTGTGAACTCAGTCATGTTTCCTACTTGTTGTCATTGTCACTATTATCACACTGCTTTCAAAACTCTGAAAAGTATTTTGGGCTGATTCCCGTGAGTTGAGATAAATTGCCCGAGTGGCTTGTGAGGGAGGTTGAGTCAGGTCGAGAGCGGAGTAGGCGAGGTTATATATGGTGGAGCGGGCTGCACGCCGCATCAATATAGATTTTATATATATATATATGGATCGGGCTACACGCCGCAGCAATATATGTTATATATGGACCGGGTTGCATGCCGCAGCAGTATACATATTGGATCGGGCTGCACGCCGCATCAGATATAGCGCTTGGGCTGAAAAAGCCCCTCCAGGAGTCTGTACACCCACAGTGAATGCAGCCGACTATTATATGGATCGGGCTGCACGCCGCAACAATATATGTATGTTATATATGGATCGGGCTGCACGCCGTAGTATGTGTGCGTTCATGGTACTTGTTGAGTACGAGTGTTAAGTGAGAGCATGAGATACTGATAGTGGAGTAGCGAGTGACTGAGAGGCTTGCCCGAGAAGCTTTATTGTGAGCGATACTGTGCCCGAGGGGCTTATATTTTATGAAAATGTTGTTTTCACTCTTCTTTACGCTGAGCCTCTGATAATAAATGTTGGATAAATGATTTTATACGATATATTTTAAATGGAAACCAGAGTTTTATGAAATATTTGGAATTGTAGAATTCCTGACTTGATTTATTCATTTCCAATGTTATTCATTATATGGATTTACATGATCTAGATGCTCGTCACTACACTCAAGTTTTTAGTTACATTGATTACTTACTGAGTTGGCGTACTCACATTACTCCCTGCACCTCTGTGTGTAGATCCAAGTACCGGACCATCTGACTAGTTGATTTCTGGATGAGCTTGGAGTTGTTCGAGGATTGAGGTAGCTGCTCAGCGTCCCCAGCTCACCTCCTTTCCTTCCCTCAGATCATAGTTTCTTTTGGTGTTTTGTACCTCAGACTTTTGTTGTAGCAGGTCACTATGTTGTATATTATATTTTCAGCCTTAGATTCTCATGACAGTTGACTCTGGGTTTTGGGAGAGTGTGTATTTTGTTTCATCTCATTCTGCTATTTTAAAATCTGCTAAATTTTAGGAAAATCATTATATATATATATTTATAGTCTGAGATGGTTGGCTAGCCAAGTCCTACGATAGGCACCATCACGGCCGGTTAGGATTTGGGGTCGTGACAAGTTGGTATCAGAGCCTAGGTTACATATGACTTGACGGTCATGAGATGGTTTAGTAGAGTCTTGCGGTTCAGTACAGAGACGTTTGTACTTATGTTCGAGAGGCTACAGAACCCTTGGAACAATCTCATTTTTCTTGAATTCTGTCATGCCATTTGATTGTTTCTAGAAATCTAAACTTTTGTTGTTTCATTCTCTCACAGATGGTGAGGACTCGTGCTACCGATCAGGGCGATAAACCACCAGCTAGGGGTCAAGGCTGCGGTCGAGGATATGGTAAAGGTAGGGGGACAGCCCGTGCGGCAGCCAGAGCAGTATCAGTTGATCCCCTACTATTAAGGATCAGGTTCCCGCCACAGATTCTCCAGCGAGACAGGCTCAGGCATCGACAATGCCTATTGTTATTCCGGGTCTTTAAGAAACCTTGGATCAGATCTTGATGGTGTGTATCACCCTTTCTCAGGCAGTTGCCGCTACTTCTCAAGTTGGGGGAGGCAGTCAGACTCCAGTTGCCCGGACACCTGAGTAGGCTACTCGGGGCCAGCAGAAATCGGGGGCGGTTCAGCCCAGCCAGTTGCTCCAGTTCATGACTTTGTGGTCCCAGCTATGCCAGATGATGAGCAGCGTAGGCTAGAGAGGTTTATTAGACTATAACCTCCGAAATTCAGTGGTGCCAAGGACGAGGATGCCCAGGGCTTTCTAGATAAGTTCTAGAGGATGTTGCGTACTACTGGGATTTTAGAGACCAGTGGGGTCTCATTTGCTACTTTTTAGTTTTCTGGTGTTGCCTTCACTTGGTGGGAGTATTTTGAGAGGCGTAGGCCTATTGGTTCAGCACCCCTTACCTGGCAGCAGTTCTCTTCTATCTTCTTGGAGAAGCAGCGCAGGCTTTTTGAGCAGCGCAGGCTTTTTGAGCAGCTGCGTCAGGGAGAGCAATCAGTGATGCAGTATGAGATGCGGATTTCGGAGTTGGATCGTCATGCCACCGAGTTGGTCCCTACTGATAGGGAGGGGATTATGAGGTTTGTGGATGGCCTCGCTTATCAGCTCCGCTTTTTCATGACATGGGAGAGAGTATCAAATGCTACATTCGAGCAGGTTGTTGATATTGCTCGAGATATTGAGTTGGTTCGCCGCCAGGAGCGGTAGAGAGGGAGGCCGAGAGGCCTCATGGATCAGTTGGTTCTAGTGGTGCTCCATCTAGGCGGTAGTTCAGCATGGCAGGGGCCATTCATTTAGGCGTCCTCGATCAGGCCACCCAGCCTATAGTGGTGCATCTTCGGTGCATGGTCCCCGCGATTTTCACCTAGGCCATTCTTAATTCTATGCCCTTCTAGCCCAGAGTGCAGCTCGAGCACCTTCAGTTCAGGGTTCTTCTATGTATGGTTCCTCTAGTGGCCATTCTGGTGCAAGGGGTTCATTTCAGTCCCAGTCTCCAGCTCTAGGGAGTTGTTATGAGTGTGGAGAATTCGGGCATATGAGGAGGCAGTGTCCTTTTCTTCTTGGAGGTCCATCTCAATTGAGGAGCCAGCCTTCGTCTTCAGCTCTAGTTACTTCACCACCCACCCAGGCAGCCAAGGGTGGTATTCAGTCAGCTAGAGGCCGCCCTGGGGGGGGAGGTCGAGCAGGTTGAGGTCAGGCTTGTATGTATGCCTTTCCAGCCAGGCCAGATGTTATGGCCTCCGATGCAGTGATCGAAGGTGTTGTCTTAGTCTGTTGCCGAGATGCTCTTGCTTTATTTGACCCTGGTTCTACATATTCCTATGTTTCTTCATATTTTGCCCATTTTCTTGATATGCCCCATGAGTCTTTAGTTACATCTGTTCATGTGTCGACTCCGGTGGGCGATACTGTTGTTGTGGACCGTGTGTATCAGTCGTGTGTGATATCTATTGGGGTCTGGAGACCCTAGTGGACCTACTATTACTCAGCATGGTCAATTTTGATGTGATATTGGGCATGTACTGGTTATCTCCGTGTCATGCCGTTCTTGATTGTCACGCTAAGACACTAACCTTAGCTATGCCCGGATGTCCGAGGGTTGAGGGGAGGGGTTCTTCTGATTATGTGCCTAGCAGGGTGATTTCCTACCTGAAGGACCAACCTATGGTTGAGAAGGGGTGTTTATCGCATCTGGCTTTTGTGAGGGATGTCAGTGGTGAGACTCCCGCTATTGATTTTGTTCCTGTGGTCCGTGACTTTCCGGACGTGTTTCCTGTATACCTTCCAAGCATGCCGCCTGACAGGAACATTGATTTTGGTGTTGACCTGGTGCCAGGAACTCAACCTATTTCTATTCCACCTTATCGTATGGCACCAACGGAGCTAAAGGAATTAAAGGAGCAACTTCAGGAACTCCTAGATAAGGGGTTCATTCGGCCTAGTGTGTCATCTTGGGGTGTACCAATGTTGTTTGTAAAGAAGAAGAATGGTTCTATGCATATGTGTATTGATTATCGGCAGTTGAACATAGTTACAGTGAAGAACCGATATCCCTTGCCTCGTATAGATGACTTGTTTGATCAGTTACAGGGTGCCAGGGTTTTTCTAAGATTGACTTGCGTTCCGGCTATCATCAGTTGAAGATTCTGGGGCCAGACATCCCAAAGACTGCTTTCAGGACTAGATATGGTCATTATGAGTTTCTGGTTATGTTATTCGGGCAGACCAATGCCCCAGCAACCTTTATGCACTAGATGGAAATAGTGTGTTCTGGCCTTATTTGGATTCTTTCTTCATCATGTTCATTGACGATATCTTGGTATATTCCCGATCTCGGGAGGATCATGATCAGCATCTGAGAGTTGTGCTTCAGACCTTGAGAGAGAAGATATTGTATGAAACATTTTTTAAGTGTGATTATGGATTGATTTAGTAGGATTCTTGGGGCACGTGGTGTCCAGTGAGGGTATTCAGGTTGATCCGAAGAAGGTAGAGGCGGTGCAGAGTTGGCCTAGACCGTCATCAGCTACTGAGATTCACAGTTTCCTTGGTTTGGCAGGGTATTATAGCCATTTCGTCGAGGGATTTTCATCTAATGTAGTACCTATGACCAGACTGACCCAGAAGGGTGCTCAGTTCAGGTGGACTGAGGAGTGTGAGGAGAGCTTTCACAAGCTCAAGTCAGCTTTGACTACATATCTGGTATTGATTTTGCCTACACGTTCATGTTCTTATACAGTTTATTGTGATGCCTCGAGAGTTTGACTTGGAGCAGTTTTGATGCAGGACGGTAGGGTGATTGCCTATGCGTTCAGACAGTTGAAGGTGCACGATAAGAATTATCCAGTGCACGATCTTGAGCTAGCAGCTATTTTCCACGCCTTGAAGATTTGGCGTCATAATTTTTATGGAGTGCATTGTGAGATTTTCACTGATCAGCGTAGTTTGCAACATCTTCTTAAGCAGCAGGATCTGAATTTGCATCAGAGGAGGTGGTTGGAACTTCTCAAGGATTATGACCTCACTATTTTATATCATTCGGGGAAGGCCAATGTAGTGGCCGATGCCCTAAGTCGCAGGGCGGAGAGTTCTAGCTTACCTTTCAGTAGCAGAGCGACCATTAGCACTTGATGTTCAGGATTTAGCGGGTCAGTTGGTGAGGTTGGATCTATCAGAGCCTCCGCAGGTATTGGCTTGTGTAGCCTCTAGGTTTTCTCTTTATGATCAGATTAGAGCACGCCAGTATGATGATCCGCATTTGCTTGTTCTTCAAGACAGGGTCCGTCGCGGTGATGCCACGGATGTGGTTATTGATGATGATGGGGCCATGAGGATGCAGGGCTGGATTTGCGTGCCCAATATGGATGGGCTTTGAGATTTGATTCTAGCTGAGGCCCATAGTTCGCGGTATTCCATCTATCCGGGTGCCACAAAGATGTATCAGGATCTGAGACAACATTATTGGTGGAGGCGGATGAAGAGAGATATTTTTGAATTTGTGGCTCGGTGTCTCAACTGTCAGCAAGTCAAGTATGAGCACCAGAGACCAGGTAGATTGCTTCAGAGATTTGATATTCTGGAGTGGAAGTGGGAGCGAATCACCATGGACTTCGTAGTGTGACTCCCACGGACTTTGAGGAGGTTTGATAATATATGGGTTATTGTGGATCGGCTGACCAAGTCCGAGCACTTCATTCCTATTGGTACTACTTATTCTTCTGAGCGGTTAGCTGAGATTTATATCAGGGAGATTGTCCGATTGCATGGGGTTCCAGTTTCAATCATTTCTGACAGAGGTACTCCATTCACATCTCAGTTTTGGAGAGCCGTACAGAGAGAGTTGGGTACTCAGGTTGAGTTGAGCACAACATTTCATTCTCAGACCGACGGGCAGTCGGAGCGTACTATTCAGATTATGAAGGATATGTTTCATGCATGTGTCATTGATTTTGGGGGTTCATGGGACCAGTTTCTGCCACTCAAGGAGTTTGCATATAATAATAGTTATCAGTTGAGTATCCAGATGGCTCCGTATGAGGCTTTATATGGTAGGAGGTGTAGATCTCCAGTTGTTTGGTTTGAGTCAGGCGAGTCTAGGCTATTGGGCACATACTTGGTTCAGGATGCGTTGGGCAAGGTGAAATTGATTCAGGAGTGGCTTCGCACGACGCAGTTAAGGCAGAAGAGTTATGCGGACCGGAAGGTCCGAGATGTGTCTTTCATGATTTGGGAGAAGGTGATGTTGAAGGTGTCACCCATGAAGGGTGTTACGAGGTACGGGAGGAGGGGAAAGCAGAGTCCCCGGTTTGTTGGGCCTTTTGAGGTGCTTCAGAGGGTTGGGGAGGTGGCTTATAGACTTGCCATGCCTCCCAGCTTATCGAGTATTCATCTGGTGTTCCATGTTTTGATGCTCCGGAAGTATGTTGGTGACCTGTATCATGTTTTGGACTTTAGCGTAGTTCAACTCGAGGGTGATATGTCATATGAGGTAGAGCTGGTGGCTATTTTGGGTCGTCGAGTCAGAAAGCTGAGGTCTAAGGATATAGTTTCAGTGAAGGTTCAGTGGAGAGGACAGCCGGTGAAGGATGCCACCTGGGAGACCGAGCGGGAGACGCGGTACATATATCCTCACTTATTTGAGACTCCAGGTATGTTTCTAGACCCATTCGAGGACGAACGTTTGTTTAAGAGGGGGAGGATGTAACGACTCGGCTGGTCATTTCGTGAGATTATCCCCGTTTCCCCCATTTCAGCTTTATCATATATTTCTTAGCATGTTTATATTGTGTTGGGTCTCTTGGTTTGGGTTCAGAGTGGTCGTGGTGAGAGTAGAGACACTTAGTCTCTTAAAGTAGCTTAATAGTTGAAAAGTCAAACTGGGAGTTGACTTATTGGTAAACAACCTCGGAATGCGAATTTTATGGCTCGGATAGCTTCTTTGGGTGAATTGGGACTTAGAAATGTGTTCGGAATGAAGTTTTGATGTCCGGTGTAGAATTAGGCTTGAATTGGCGAAAGTTAATTTTTGGCGATTTCCGGTTGGCAGTGAAAAATAGGCTATAGGGGTCGGAATGTAATTCCGATAGTTGGAGCAGGTTTGTAATGTCATTTTGGGTATGCATGCAAATTTTCAGGTCAATCGGATGTGTTTTGGTTGGTTTCGGCATCATTGGCAAAATATAGAAGTTTTAAAGTTCATAGGTTTGAATTTGATGTAATTTTGGTGCTTTTGTGTTGTTTTTGGTGTTTCGAAGGCTCGACTAAGTTTGAATGATGCTATGCGGTGTGTTGGTATGTTTGGTTGGGGCCCCGAGGGGCTCGATATTGATTTCGGATGGTTAGCGGAGGTTTGGACTTAGGAAATTTGCAGCAAATAGCTGCTGGTGTGAATCTACTAGTGTGGCCGCACCTGCGATAGGGGAGCCGCAGGTGCGATGCCGCAAGTGCGNAGTTGTTTGGTTTGAGTCAGGCGAGTCTAGGCTATTGGGCACATACTTGGTTCAGGATGCGTTGGGCAAGGTGAAATTGATTCAGGAGTGGCTTCGCACGACGCAGTTAAGGCAGAAGAGTTATGCGGACCGGAAGGTCCGAGATGTGTCTTTCATGATTTGGGAGAAGGTGATGTTGAAGGTGTCACCCATGAAGGGTGTTACGAGGTACGGGAGGAGGGGAAAGCAGAGTCCCCGGTTTGTTGGGCCTTTTGAGGTGCTTCAGAGGGTTGGGGAGGTGGCTTATAGACTTGCCATGCCTCCCAGCTTATCGAGTATTCATCTGGTGTTCCATGTTTTGATGCTCCGGAAGTATGTTGGTGACCTGTATCATGTTTTGGACTTTAGCGTAGTTCAACTCGAGGGTGATATGTCATATGAGGTAGAGCTGGTGGCTATTTTGGGTCGTCGAGTCAGAAAGCTGAGGTCTAAGGATATAGTTTCAGTGAAGGTTCAGTGGAGAGGACAGCCGGTGAAGGATGCCACCTGGGAGACCGAGCGGGAGACGCGGTACATATATCCTCACTTATTTGAGACTCCAGGTATGTTTCTAGACCCATTCGAGGACGAACGTTTGTTTAAGAGGGGGAGGATGTAACGACTCGGCTGGTCATTTCGTGAGATTATCCCCGTTTCCCCCATTTCAGCTTTATCATATATTTCTTAGCATGTTTATATTGTGTTGGGTCGCTTGGTTTGGGTTCAGAGTGGTCGTGGTGAGAGTAGAGACACTTAGTCTCTTAAAGTAGCTTAATAGTTGAAAAGTCAAACTGGGAGTTGACTTATTGGTAAACAACCTCGGAATGCGAATTTTATGGCTCGGATAGCTTCTTTGGGTGAATTGGGACTTAGAAATGTGTTCGGAATGAAGTTTTGATGTCCGGTGTAGAATTAGGCTTGAATTGGCGAAAGTTAATTTTTGGCGATTTCCGGTTGGCAGTGAAAAATAGGCTATAGGGGTCGGAATGTAATTCCGATAGTTGGAGCAGGTTTGTAATGTCATTTTGGGTATGCATGCAAATTTTCAGGTCAATCGGATGTGTTTTGGTTGGTTTCGGCATCATTGGCAAAATATAGAAGTTTTAAAGTTCATAGGTTTGAATTTGATGTAATTTTGGTGCTTTTGTGTTGTTTTTGGTGTTTCGAAGGCTCGACTAAGTTTGAATGATGCTATGCGGTGTGTTGGTATGTTTGGTTGGGGCCCCGAGGGGCTCGATATTGATTTCGGATGGTTAGCGGAGGTTTGGACTTAGGAAATTTGCAGCAAATAGCTGCTGGTGTGAATCTACTAGTGTGGCCGCACCTGCGATAGGGGAGCCGCAGGTGCGATGCCGCAAGTGCGAAGGACCTTGCGCAAGTGCGAAAAGAGGCTAGGCAGGAGGAATTCATAGGTGCGAGCATGGGCCGCACCTGCGAAGCCGCAGGTGCGAGAATTGGACTATTAGTGGGATTTCGCAGGTGCACACCTGGCACCGCAGGTGCGAGGAATTGTTCGCAGGTGCGGATTAATTTGGCAAAACAGTATAAAAAGGTGCCTCCGCGAATATTTTTTCATTTATTCCATTGTTGCATGCATGTTAAACTTGTTTGAGGGAAAATTGAAGGGGGAATTCAAAGGTCCTCAGTGGAGGTAAGTTCCCGAATTATAAAACTCGTTTCTATGCTATTTTTTATGGATTACGCTTGTAATTTAAAGAATTAAAGTGGAAAAAGTTGGGAANGGAAGTATGTTGGTGACCTGTATCATGTTTTGGACTTTAGCGTAGTTCAACTCGAGGGTGATATGTCATATGAGGTAGAGCTGGTGGCTATTTTGGGTCGTCGAGTCAGAAAGCTGAGGTCTAAGGATATAGTTTCAGTGAAGGTTCAGTGGAGAGGACAGCCGGTGAAGGATGCCACCTGGGAGACCGAGCGGGAGACGCGGTACATATATCCTCACTTATTTGAGACTCCAGGTATGTTTCTAGACCCATTCGAGGACGAACGTTTGTTTAANGGAGTGGGCAATTATGGTCCGATTGTGGAGTTTTTGGTATGCATAGAATCGTGGGAGGCTGAGGATTCTAGTGATGTAATTTTTATTGAATTTCGAGACGTGGGACTTGGGCTCGAATTTTGCCGAATTTCGAGAATTATGTTAAAATATATATATCTTTCGATTGGGTTCTGTTCCGTTAAGCGTGTATTGATGAAGTTAATCTGATTTTTGTTAGATTCAGAGGATTTGGGAGCCAATCTGAGGGGCAAGCGCATCACAGAGTAGCTTTTGGGCTGTTTCGAGGTAAGTAACGATTGTTAACTCTAAACCTGAGGGTATGACACCCCGTTATTTGATATTGTGTTGATAAATGAGGTGACACACATGCTAGGTGACGAGTGAGGGGGCGTGCCCGATAGGGATTGCGACTTGGTCTGTCTCGTAGAGACATTTAAGTGGCGTATTCGATTTGAAACATTACGACATCCTGTCTTTCAGAAGTTTATACCTGTTTATGGGTTGTGAGCCATGTTTGGGGCCTTGTGACAATCTGTTTAGACCCTCAGGGATATTTTCCATGTTTGGGGCCTTATGCCGACCTGTGTAGACCCTCGGAGGTACTTTTATACTATTATACCACTATCCTGATAGGACAGATGTGAACTCAGTCATGTTTCCTACTTGTTGTCATTGTCATTGTTATCACACTACTTTGAAAACTCTGAAAAGTATTTTGGGCTGAGTCCCGTGAGTTGAGATAAATTGCCCGAGTGGCTTGTGAGGGTGGCTGAGTCAGGCCGAGAGCCGAGTAGGTGAGGTTATATGTGGATCGGGCTGCACGCTGCAGCAGTATACATATTGGATGGGGCTGCACGCCACAGCAGATATAGCGCTTAGGCTGAAGGAGTCCCTCCAGGAGTCTGTACACCCTCAGTGAGCGCAGTCGACTATTATATGGATCGGGCTGCACGCCGCAACAATATATGTGTTATATATCATATGTAGGTCGGGCTGCACGCCGCATCAACATATGTTATATATGGATCGGGTTGCACGCCGCAGTAGTATACATATTGGATCGGGCTGCACGCCGCAGTAGATATAGCGTGTGGGTTGAAGGAGCCCCTCCAGGAGTCTGTACACCCCCAATGAGCGCAATTGACTATTATATAGATCGGGCTGCATGCCACAACAATATATGTATGTTATATATGGATCGGGTTGCAGGCCGCAACAGTACATGTATATATATATATATATGTATGTATGTATATATATATATATGTATGTATGTATATATATATATATATATGTATGTATGTATATATATATNAATTCTAGGTGTTACTACACAAGATCTCTGAAAAGATGCCTAGAAGACAGACCAGGAAGATCAATTATCTAAATCCTTGTTAATCTCACCATAATCCTACATTACCTACCAAAAACCCCTAAAAATCATCTACCCATGCCAAAACAAAATTTCACATCCTTCCAAACCAGCTGGGGCCCACTTTCACATGCCTTCACATGTTTTCACATGCCTCCATATGCTTCAACACATGCAGCACACTATTTTCACATGCTCCCACAACCTGTCACATGCCAAAACCATGTATATTTCACCCCTGTCACATGTTTCCAGCAGCTTTTAGTTGGTTTTTCCTAAGGTCCTTCACATGTAAAAAGGGACCCACTTGTAGATAAGTTTGCCATGTAAGATAGGTTTACTTTAATGCAAGTTTGTCTTGTAATAACCTCCTACTCCTATATAAAGGAGGCCTTGTAGTAGTTGTAGGATCATCTTGTAACTTTTCTAAACCTTTGTGATATACTACATATGAGTTCCTTCTAAATTTCCTTCTTGTTCTTTCTTTCGAATGGATGGAAAGGCCGATCCATGTATGAAAATAGAGTAAGAATACTCTAAGAAAGTTAGCTTGTTGTAGTACGAATGTTTTCTAAGTGACAGTTGGGTTGATTATAGTACAAAAGTTTTCTGAGTTGTGTAGCTTGGCAAGCCGTCCCTTATGGGTTGTTGAAGCCATCCCCTTTGGTAGGAAAACTTTTGTGACTACAAGCAAATTAATTGTTAGTGTAGCTTGGCAATAGCCAGCCCTTTTGTAGGAAAACTTTCGTATCTATGATATTATTTGCTTTCTTGGAGTCTCTTGCTCTGTTCATCCTATATATATTGATAGTCTGAGATGGTTGGCTAGCCTAGTCCCACGATAGACGCCATCACAGTCGGTTAGGTTTTGGGGTCGTGACAGCAGTGCTCACACTGGGGGTGGTAGGACCCTAGATAACTAATAGTTGAAGTTTGAAAATAATATATAAGGGTAGGGGATAGTTTTAGGAAAAGCAGTTTTCTTTTCAGAAGTGAAGAGGTTCAGACCACATGGTTGCAAATAGAACGGGTCATCAAACAATCCCATAGTTTTAAACAGATTAGCACTTATTCAGACTAAGTATTCATACTGGTATTTAAAGTGATTACAAAGAGCAGGGACACTTTGAACTAACAGACATGATTGGCTACACATATTTGTAGTATCTAAACATGTTCGGAATAGGAAAATTTGTAGCTGAATCAAACAACATTGCTGAAGATTACTAAGTTCATTAATTACAACTAGGTGAGGCCATATAGGCATGTACTAAACAGAAACATATCTAAACAAACAAACAAACACATTGAACAGGAACCAAATCACACTAGTCTGGAAAGAGGTAAACAGAAACCACGGATCAGATGGAAACATGCTAAGGGAAGCACACAGAACATAGTAGGTTGATAGGAATTGAGGCATGCTAATTGAGAGAGAAATAAACAGGAACTATATGGAAAACATAAACATATCGAGGTTTGAAACACACTATTCATATAACTCACATAGAACAACACGAGATAATAAGAACTAAGGCATAGTAGTTTAGAAAGGGATGGCCACGAATTAGATATCAAAATAGAAGCATGTTGAGGTCTATAATAAACTTACTACATGGCATATAAAGTAGAACATGATAACATAAATTGAGGCATACCAGTTAAGGAGACAGCAAATAGGAGGGTAAAGGCAATTGGAATGCCAAAAGTCCAGCCTTGGCTTTCAGCCGGCTAGACAGTGCAGCAAATCAAAGAACTTAAGTTGTGTGAATGTAAGTGTGAAAGTAAAAGTTTGTGTGTATCAGTGTGTGTTTGTAAGCGTAGGTGTGTGTGTGTAGGAGTTTTTCTGTGCCCTCAAAATCAGAATGGTGAAAGGTTTATATAACACTCAATGGAGTAAACAAATAAGGTAGGAAAATAAAGAGTTCACAAATAAGGTATGCAAATCAACCAACCAGTTAATTAAGGCTAAACCCAGTCAATTAATAAGACAGAATCCGGGGAAATATCACTTAAATTAGAGGGAATCTCATATGAAATCAGTTAGAAAGCAGGACTGAAGTTAAATAAGGTAAGAAATAAATCTAAAGACCCTTTATAGGTCGGTCAAGGTAATCAATACCCAGAAATTAGGCCAGCAACATACTTAAGGGAGGCAGTACCAATTATGAGCCACATATAAAGAAAGAATAAAAAATGAAAATCCTTCAGAGAGATATTAGTTTGAAAAGAAGTACAATTTCAACACAAATTAAGCAAGTAAAAATCAATTAATCCTTTTTAATTGACAGAGTCAAAAAATAACGGCCAAATATCAGAACAAACAGTGGAATAATTAGAAAACCCTAAGGATTAGAACATAGATATGAAAACCAGTCGAACAAGTAAAGAGAATCGGAGATAAATGCTTAAATATTTTAGAACTTTTGCAGAAACTTAAAGATGAAACCCTAGCATTTAGGAAAAAACAAAATCGGTTGATAATAGTGATAAAAACCGAAATAATCTTAAAGGAAAATCATTAAACAAACTCCAAACACTTCAGATCTAAATAGATCTGAACCTATTTGGCCAGAAATAATTAGGTTTATACAAAAATAAACAGAGGTAGAAAAAATCGAGTCTTGGACTGGAGATTTGAAGCCATGAAAACGCGAAAAACGATAATACTCACAAACAATGGATGAATACAGATGGATTGACCAAGAGACAGAGGGACTCTAACCAGGTCTGTTCGAATCTCTTTGAGATTCTGCCAAATAATATGGAAGTCGAACACCCAGTAGAGAGAGGACGCCAGATAAGGCCTAGAATAGAAGGAATAAACCATGAATCAAAGGGGGTTCAGGTGACGGCAGGTTAGGGTTAGGGGGAGGTTGAGGGAGAAGAGAGGAGGAAGGGATTTAGGGGCGGCTGTTTTGTGAAAATGAGTAGGGTTTGGGAGTTGGTTTATTAATTAAAAAAGGAAATGGACCCTGGACCGTTGATCTTAGGAAATTGGGTTATGGGTATTGGGTCAGAGTTATGATTTAATTGGGCTAGGGTAGTAATTTGGGCTAGGTCCGAAAAGTATCAAATTAAAAGTGGCTATTTATCAAATACCCAATTAACTTGATAAAATAATTTATAAAATAGCTAATAAATCATAAAAATGCTATTGATGCATAAAAATGATTTAAAATAATTAATTAATATTATAAAAAATATAAAAGGTCACTTTCTTGTAAAATAAAGTAATTATGCACATATAAGCTATTCTTGCAAAGTTATTGCAATTATAACCTGAAGATGTAAGTATGGTTGTTCATGAAATAATTAAAGCTTAGTATAAATATAAATAATGAAAATTAACTAATACAATTATTATAAGATCGTTTGTGATACAATTAGTATATATATATATATATATATATATATATATATATATATATATATATATATANATGCACATATAAGCTATTCTTGCAAAGTTATTGCAATTATAACCTGAAGATGTAAGTATGGTTATTCATGAAATAATTAAAGCTTAGTATACATATAAATAATGAAAATTAACTAATACAATTATTATAAGATCGTTTGTGATACAATTAGTAATTATATATATATATATATATATATAATAAAATACTGGAATAACTTAATTGAAAAATTCTTTTAAAATACAGAAAATTATGGCAAAATATTAATTAATGCTCATGTATTGTTTTGAAGATATATATGTATTTTTGAAAATAATATAGGGAAAAATTGGGTACCAACAACTGCCATCTTTACCCGGGAAGGATGAAAGAATTATCGGGTAAAGACATGATGACCAATTTTGACCGAATGGGGTGATTTGAAAGGTATAGGTCGCACTCTGATTTTCGAGCTGCCTACATATCCCTAGTTTTTTCAGGAATCAGGCCGTATGTAGTTCTGGACCCACCGGCGAAATAGACCGATGGAGTTATCACAAAGACGGATACAAGGTTTTGAATAAGTGAAATGGTTACGGTGAGCGGTCAAGTTTGAAATAGTATGAAGGAACTGGAGCGGGATTGCTCCTGCTAGGATAATGGTTGCTCATCAAGTTACCTGCAAATCAAAATATGCATTGAAAGAATATATCTTTGCGTAAATTTAAACATGATGCAAATTCCCTTCAGATCATGAGAATTGTCCTTGGGCGGTTGAGGATGATGTCCTTAAACCATGATGTCCCGGGCCATGAAATGTGCAGTAAAGGATTCGCATGCCAAGAAATTATGCTCTCGGGCCATTAATATGGTGCCTCCCCCATGACGCCTTTGAATAATGATGTTCAAGTTTGAGAGATCCTCAGGCCATGGCATGGTATCTTTCGGCTATGAGGATGGTGCTTTCAGACTATGACGCCTTCGGACCAGTCGGCAATATTTCAGCCCATGAGGTGCAAAGACATGATGCTAGAAGAAATCAAGACAGGGCTTAGTCTTGTATAAAGTTGAGGGCAGAGCTTAGCTCGAGAGAAGAGAATAATGCAAGAGAGACAATGCTTAGTCTCGTGTGAGATTCGGGACAGTGCTTAGTCCCATGCAAAGAGAAGGCAGTGCTTAGCCTTAAGCAAAGAGGAGGCAGGGCTTATCCTCATGGAAGATTGAGACAAGACTTAGCCTCATGCAAGGATTGAGACAGGGCTTAGTCTTATGCAAGGACTGAGACAGGGCTTAGTCTCACGCAAGAATTGAGACATAGCTTAGTCTCATGCAAGGTAAAGGCAGTGCTTAGCCTTATGAAAAGATTGAGAGAAGGCTTAGTCTCATGCAAGATGAAGGCAGTGCTAGGCTTATGCAAGTGGAGAGGCAGGGCTTAGCCTCATGCAAGGTGTGAGACAGGGCTTAGTCTCATGCAAAGAGAAGGCAGTGCTTAGCATTATGAAAGTGGAGAGGCAGGGCTTAGCCTCATGCAAGGATTGAGACAGGGCTTAGCCTCATGCAAG